>OZ024909.1:54411597-54721895 GCA_964017125.1 Flabesymbios commensalis | reverse complement strand
CAATCAATCAATCAATCAATCAATCAATCAATCAATCAATCAATCAATCAATCAATCAATCAATCAATCAATCAATCAATCAATCAATCAATCAATCAATCAATCAATCAATCAATCAATCAATCAATCAATCAATCAATCAATCAATCAATCAATCAATCAATCAATCAATTAATTAATTAATTAATTAATTAATTAATTGATTAATTAATTAATTAATTAATTAATTAATTAATTAATTAATTAATACTTTAATTAATTAAATTATTTATTAATTAATTAATTAATTAATCAATTAATTATTCAATCAATACATTAATTAATTAATTAATTAATTAATTAATTAAATAATTAATTAATTAAATAATTAATTAATTAATTAATTAATTAATTAATTAATTAATTAATTAATTAATTAATTAATTTATTTATTTATTTATTTATTTATTTATTTATTTATTTATTTATTTATCAATTCTCTCATTAATTAACTCATTAATTAACTCATTAATTAACTCATTAATTAACTCAATAATTAACTCATTAATTCAATAATTCATTAAATTTAATAATACATTAGGATTAAATAAGAGAGCATTGATTGACCTAACTATATGTTGCCATGAAGAGACATTAATTTTAAGGTAGCGTAGCATTACTGTTTAATAATAAAACGACAAGAACAAGCCATCATAGAATTTGCATGAATTTGTGTAGCCTGTCATGCTTGATGAAATTTGGTGTACAGCTTGTATGTCCTCTGAACCACATGGCGATGTTGTGAGAAAACATGCAGATGCCACGTGCTAATGTGTTGGTCACCATGCAAATAAGGCACATAAGCGCCCTATGTGCTCAGAAAGTGAACTGGGTCTACATGTATGGGCGGGACATACATGTAAAATGGCAGTTTTACTGTAATATTTTTAAAATATATATGATCGCTCTTTCTGATGACACCAAAACCAAGTTTATAGGTGGAATAGTTTTTGAGTTACATTTGGTGAACAGCAATTTGGTGAACCCACTGTCTGAAATCAACAGGCCGGAGCTATAAATTTCTGGTTATGCATTTCTGGTGCCCCGCAATACAGTAACAGTAGCAAATATACCACATATGCACATAACAATCAGAAATTTGGGCATAGCCTCCGGCCCCTCTTTATTTTATTTCCAGTTTAAGAGGTGGTCATGGAAGAAGATATTTTTTGCTGTATTTTTATCCTTATGGCTAAGATACTTCCATTTTTACCCTCGGTCAACCCCATGAGGAAGCGTAGAAAGAGGGGTAGGCCTACATGACTGTCATGGGTTGTTTGTAAATCTTTGATGTCGTCTCTTATGAGTTTTGCACCGATTAGTGCAAGAGCATTAGTGAAAAAAACACAGGAACCTGGAATAAAATTGCAGAAAGTTGATTTTTTCAGGAATGATACCTGGACATCTCCCCAGACGAATTCCGAAGATGCCCCAAAAATCCCCCTTGTGCATTTTTTTTAATTTAAGATGGCCGCCACCATGTAACGCCATTTTCGAAAAACAGGGGTATACCCTAATTCTTCACCTTTGTAGTTAGGAAAAAAATATTTTGGTGTCTCTACTTATGTTTTAAGGCACAAAGAGTTGATACAGATGATCAGGAATGATATCAGCACTTTTCTCAATACCAAAAATCCAAGATGGCCGCCATATTGTTCTGATTATGTTAAGCGATCTCTTAAAAACACACGAAAATATGAGATATCTATCTCGTTGTTGAACCTAAAATGTATTTTTTGGCCAAACCCATGGAATATAACACTTATTTAGATCACCATTATTTTATTATATTGAATTTATCAACATAAATCCCACATAGTAGTTAATTAAAAATAACACCAGGTAACGCCATTTAAAAAAAAAGGGTTATACCCCAATCCCCCACTTTTGAAGTTAAAACAATGATTTTCGTGTCTCTACCTATGTTTTAAAGTACAAGGAGGTTATCCAGATGATCAGAAATATTATCAGTACTTTTCTTAATACCACAAATTCAAGATGGCCGCCATAATATTTTGTTAAGCGATCTCTTAAAAAACCCGAAAATATGCGATAACTATCTCGTTGTTGAAACTAAAATGTATTTTTTAGCCGAACCATGGAGTCTGGAACTTATTTAGATGACCATATTTTATTATATTGTGTTTATCGACATGAATCCCACATGGTAGTTATAGTTAATTCTACCATGGTGGGTGGCGCTTTGGAGTGTTTTCGAACTGCTTTCCCACTAGAAATGTAGATTGAGATTTGTCAAGTTAACAAATTAATCTCAGGTAAATAATAAAATTATTGCGTTTCAATCATCCGAGCTGTCACAGTTTCTACATGTTTGGCCAATACAAAAAGAGCACATCGTTGTACAATATAGTCTAGATTTGTGAGATCCCCCCCCCTTTGAACAAGCCACTCTGCACCCGCAACTCACTCTTTTTAGAACTCTTTCTGGGGCGACTGCTCTTTCAGTTTGCGTTGGTTACAAACGACCATGATATAAAATCCGTTCCCAGACTGTAGATTCCACACCCTCCTGTACAGCAAAATATGCTCTGTATCATAATGGAGTTTAAACACGAGGTATTCATCCAATGCTGTTTTAATATGGGCTGACCGTCTTCGACGCTGGCACAAAAATTAAACAGAATTGGATTAATCCCCCGTGTTGGCTGGGGCAGTAGGTGACGTTGAAAGGAGGCTTTCTAGCAAAAATCAATTACAAGATAAGGACTTGCGCCTCACACGCTACATGTACATGACATCTTTGATAATCGTCCTGTAACAATGCTCTTTTAAATACTTACTTTTGTCCTTGATCTGCGAATGTCAATATGTTTAACATCATGAAATATGTCATTTAAATATCAAGATATTACATTTTGAATATTAGGATATATATATTTCGTAATGAAGGTATGGCATTGTATGGTGTTGTAATGAGATGATTTTACATCAGAATATCGGAATATGACATTAAATTAATTGATGTCACAGTTTATCGTCAGGATATGATTTCTTTATGTCACGATAATATGAGGACAAGAAACATTAACGTCATGATATGGTTTTGTAATGTCCAAATATTGCTCTTTATTATAGTAAAATGACGTTATGATGTCTGGATACAGCTTTATAAATGCAGGATATGGTGGTTAAGCATCACGGTATGGTATTAAAGTGACAGGATCTTTTAGTGTATTGTCACGATATTAAATATCATGATATAGCATATTAACATCACAATATGACATTTTAGTGTAAGAGGAAATGAAAGTAAAAGAGGGCAAGGCCACATGCTATTCAAAGATCATGTGTCTTAACGCTATCTAATTACTTTCCATTTTATTGAATCTTCCGAAGTGCTTTTGTTGTTGGCAGTTTTGGAGTACCGGTATTTGAGCAATGTAGAGGCCTTTACTTACTGAATTATATTGCGATATATATGTTGAACTGACATGTGCCAGCCTGATATTGGAATGCTCTATGTCGATTCTGTATTACCATATGGTAACGTGCGTCTGTCAATATAATGTTATTGAAATGTTATACCTTGACATGACAATATAATATCCTGACATTAAAATGCCATATCCAGACTTCAAAGTGACAAAGCCTGACATTCTATGGTCACATTAAAATATTGTAGTGTCATATTCAGTCCTTATAATGTCACATTAGAATGCCGCCAAGCCCGCCATATCTTGATTTGATAATGTCATATCCTATCATAAAAAATTGCATATCTTGACATTCAAATCTTATTGTGTGATATAAAAGGACAAAATTTGGACATTATAATATCATGACGTTAAAGTGTCATATTCTGATAAATTACAATCCAATATCCTGGCATAAATATGCCAGATCCTGACTTCGAACTGTTTATTATACAATATTCAATATTAAATAGCATGTTTGTCATTATAATGACACGCCATCACATTACAATGCTATATTGTGACCTCAATGTGTCATTTCATTAATGTATAAAGTCACATCATAATATTCAAGTACCATATCCTAATATTCAAATGTCGTATCCTGACATTAAAATGTCATAGTGATGTTAAAATGATATATCACGAAATTGTAATGTATTTCGTGATAATATGATGTATATCTTTTCATTTTAATACAGCAACGTGATGTTTAGCAACTATATACTGCCTTTATAAAGCTGTATTGAGCCATCATAACGTGATTTTGCTATATTAAACACCAATGTTTGGACGTTATATTACATATCATGATATTAAAGTGTCATATCCTGATATCATATTCATATATCCTGACATAAAACTATCATATCCTGACATTAAACGTGCTCAATCTGGTGTGGTATTGTACTTAGCTCTGTTATTATGTAAATTTACAATAATAATCACAACTAATACTTAACAAAAATCGAAAAACATTTTATATAGGCCTACTATATAAAATACCTACATTGGAATTAGTCGCTGTGTTTGGAACTGGAATTTCTTACGCTATCTCAAGCTTCAAATGAATGAAAAATACCCTTATATTTAAAGATGAGAGATGTTAGAATTTTTAATCAATGATTTCTGACATATGATATTTTGTAAATTTGATCAATCTATATCTATATTCCCATATGAAAAAGCAGTTGGACATCGCTTAATCGTGGCATCTGCGCTAAAAGAGCTAACCAATATGGCAGCCATGTTGGATTTTGTGTTGATAAGCACATTCTATTTAAAAAATTGGTGATGGAAATATATTCTAGATTCCATGGCCCTGAAAAAAAAGTTTCAACAACATGATGATTATGGCATGTACGTGATTTTCTGAGGGGGGGGGGGGGGACGCTTCACATAATGGTCGCCATTTTGGATTTGTGGAGATAAGAAAAGGAATGATATCATTTCTGATCCTGTTGATGAGCTTTTTGTGTAGAGGCACCAAAATATTCTTTTTTTAACTGCAAAAGTGAGGAATTGTGGTATATTCCTGTTTTTTTTGGAAAAATGACGTTATATGGTGTTACATAACATTAAACTACCGGTATGTGGGATTTATGTTGATAAATTCAATATAATAAAATATTGGTGATCTAAATAAGTGCTAGACTCCATGGGTTTAGACAAAAAATACATTTTAGGCTCAACAACGAGATGGTTACCTCATATTTTCGTTTTTTTATTTAAGAGATCGCTCAACATACTCAGTATATCAATATGGCGGCCATCTTGGATTTTTGGTATTGAGAAAAGTACTGATATCATTTCAGATCATTTGGATGAACTCTTTGTGTCCTCAAACATAAGTAGAGACACCTAAATATTTTTTCGAACTGCAAAAGTGAGGAATTATGGTATACCCTTGTTTTTTTCGAAAATGGCGTTACATGGTGGCGGCCATCTTGAATTAAAAAAAATGCACAAGGGGGATTTTTGGGGCATCTTCGGAATTCGTCTGGGGAGATGTCCATGTATCATTCCTGAAAAAATCAGCTTTCTGCAATTTTATTCCAGGTTCAACCCTAATGCTCTTGCACTACGATCTGTATCAGACTTAACTTCTCTTCCTCTTGGTCATGTCTCTGCTGGTTGTAGAACTGCTGAAACAACGACCTAGCTGTTATCCTGAAGGTGACCACATTCGGCTTACCGTTGATCTCCACGTGGACGTATTAGGTAATACGTTAATTTATAATTAAACTGTTTAAAATCCGTGAGGATGTTTTATGCACAGGCACGAGCTCTTTCAAACAAACGAAACAAAATTAAAATCGGATAAGAGTTGAGGGAGGAAAAACATTTCTTGTGAATTGTGGACAGACGACGGACGACAGACGACAGACGACACACGATGGCATAAGCTTATTTAGGCCTAAGGGCCGGATGAGCTAATAAATTGATACAAAGATCAGTCAGATTGAAACATGGTATATTATTTGTGTATCTGAAATGACGGCTATCTTGAATATGGCTACAAAATAAGCCTCTTGGGATGTCGAATGCTCATAATTCGGGCTCACCACAGTCGAAAGCATAATGAAACAATAGCAAAATTATTTAAATCCGACCCGTGGATCCAATGTTATAAAAAACATATTAGTACGGGAGGTAGGTCGATTTATCTGACCGTCTTAGTCAGTAGAGTTTTTCATTTTTTTCTTGCATGAAATTTTGTCCAGTTTTCGAATCTCGCATTCTCATTTGCACATCACTGTGCACAACGTCACAAATTGAAGGTTTCCATGGTAACGTTTTTTTGACAAATATGGCAAAAAAATGTGGTGTATCTCTAAGTAAAGGTTTTAAGCTAGCATAATACTACTTTTACAATACAGTAGATACGTAAAACCAATGCAAAATGTAAGTAAGTACTCCTGCCCTCAAACATGATCACAAATAAAGTGGAAATGCAAAGTTTGAAGGTTAATATGGTTACCATGGAAACCACTTTTCATAAAACAAATTGATTGCAATATATTTATGCCATGATATTGGCATAAGTTGTTTTGTTAAAGTTTAATGTGTTTATAATTGCAATTTTCTGGAATGTAAATATAGAAATTATATATCTTGATATAAATATATCTATATGTACTGGCACATACTCTCTACTAACCAATAAAACGCTGAGACCCGGGCACCAACCCCAGCCCTCCGCTGAGAGGAGGGGCGTCAAAATCTACAATAGTTTGTACAATCATAATTGTCTGAGCACATCAGCAGAATATATATAGTATGTACCCGCCTACGAGCAAATAGAATATGACCTGGGCTATGCGTTATTGGGATATCACCCAGAGGTCATATCAAGGTCATTCTCAGCTCATTTCAAGGTCAAACTGGTAAAGCCTAGGGAAATATTCAATTTTTGCACTTTTTAACCCTTTTGTTCCGACAGATCGACACCAATTATAGGCTTTACCCTTTTGAGAGTAATTTTTTTTAAAGCCGATTATTAACGATAAGGTAAGTCGGGGAGCTCAGGGGTAAAAAATGTCCCGAACGGGGCCAAAAGGTTTGAAGGTTGTATCTAACTGGAAATTTTGCGCTGAATTCGAAAATCAACGTCTTACATGCCGTACCTGGGAAGTTTTTTAAATAAGAGGTCATTGTTGCCATGGTAACAAATTCACAAAACATTTAAAATGTCGTCTACTGGAGGGAGGTATATTTTTAGTTGATGTGTAATTAAGATAATACATAATTGTAAACGCCATCCATTATACATATATAAGATTAGTTTTAGTCAGCAAAAGTATAATAACATTGTTTTTCTTCTGTTGCCATAGAAACAAATACTTTATTATGACCTTTATAATTTCATAGGTGGTATGTATTCCACATATATATTATTAATTATAAGAACATAATTTTTTTTAATTTTGCATAAATTATCAAATATTTATTACATCGACAAATTTGCAACGTCATAATTGATAACGCTGGCCAGCAGCGTCACATTATGACGTCTTTTCTGTGGCGTACAAAAATGCCGTCATTATTGGAAAACATACTTTCTTTAAAATGGTCTTAAAAATGGTCGTATCGTATCGACTAATATGTCTAATGGTATGTTTTCATGGTCAAGGATTCTGATAATAAAACTCTTGTGGGCGAATATTCTTCAGAAAACAAGATTCTGACAATCCCGGCACATTTGCCTATATAGACTCAGTGCTGCAGACAACCTTTGAATCTCATTGAGTATTCACCCTTCATTTTGGAAACGATGTGTAAAGCGAATACTTCGAGTACACTAGAATATCTCAGAATATTTCACTCTTCAAAATATTAATATGGGTTGAAAGTGTGAACTGCCAACAAAAGCAATTAACATCTTATCTAAAACAAGTATGATTATTATAAATCCAAATATCTGTAAATATTTACATATATTTAAAACAAAATAAACGTGTGTGCGTAAATTCGAACAATATGATCGTAATTGTACTCTCAAAATAATTCAGCATTGCATTTTTCGAAAAAAAGATGCGTAATTTACGCACCGTATAGGGCGCAGCTGGACTATTTAGTACTTGTAATAAATAATAAATCTCCCCTTTGTGATGCAAGATGTCAAATTTACTGACTAAACACAATATCTATCATACATTTTCATTCTCGATATAGTAGCCCACAATTAAGAGTAGCGCAATGCCTCATGGCGTTATTGCGTAATCATTATCGGCAATATTTTTTATATCATTATAAAAATAGAATACCATACTTGGGTTGAGTTTGCTGACTTTGTCCATTGTTTTGATCAGGGTTTCCTGCAGGCTCAAGATATTTGGGGAGGACTTAGGGGAGTTAGGGGAGAAGAAAACACGAGATACGTTTGTGTATTGTATATGCCTAATTAATAGAGGTACAATGCATATATATAGTTCAAGGTGAAACTAAATATGAAATAACTAATAAGGCAAGCAATGCGGGATATCATATTTGAGGATAAATATATTCAATTGGAAACATCATCCAAGTGATGGGTATACATAGATTTACAAATAAAAACAATACCCAGGCGGTTCATGTGTAGTCCAGGAGCAGGGACCCTCCAAAAAGGTTGCGTTAAATCAGCACAATATCTAAGAGGCTTGATAGAATGGTAGAATAGATATGCCGGAGCAGCTCCAGGTAGTATGTACAATGAAATGGTAGTATCAGTTTTTATTTATTTTGACCGCTTTTATGGGGGTACACCCAAATCTGTCTGGAATTAGATGTTATTAGGATTACGTAAACATCTGTCATTATTGGTCTATTTAGCCAACCGACACATGCGATGTATACGGAAGTGCATTTAGGACATGAAGATTGTTTTATAATCCGTTATAACGGTCTACTAATCTGTTATAACGGTCTGCTAATCCGCTATAGCAGAAAAGTATCTCGTTATGATGGTCTAGTATTTTGCTATAACGGTCTACCAAACCATTATAACGGTTTACTGTTCGACTATATATAACGGTCTAGTATTTCGTTATAACGGTCTACTAATCCGCTATAAGGGTCTGCTGTTCCGTTATAACGGCCTAGTATTCTGTTATAACGATATTCCAATCAGTTATCACGGTCTAGTATATCAATATCACGGTCTGCTATTCCGGTATAACGGTCTAGCATTCCGCTATAACAGTATACTATTTCGTTATAGCAGTCAACTATTCCGCTATAACGGTCTACTATTTCGTTATAACGGTCTAGTAGCTCGTTTTAAAGGTCCAGTGTTTCGCTATAACAGTCTACTATTTCGTTATGACGGTCTACTATTCTAGTATTTCTTTAAAGCGGTCTAGTATTATGCTATAAACGGCTAGAATTTTGTTATGACAGTCTAGTATTTCGTTATAATTAGTTATTAGTATACTAATCTGTTCTAACGGTATACTATTCCTTTAAAACGGTCTACTATTCATTTATAACGGTCTAGTATTACCTTATAACGTCTAGTATTTCTTTATTACGGTCTATTATTTCGTTATAGCGGAATACCAATCCGTTTTAGCGGCCTACTAGTCCGTTATAATGGCCTACTATTCCCTTACAGGGGTCTAATATTTCGCTATAAATGTCTACTATTTCGCTATAATGGTCTACTATTCCGATATTACAGTCTGCTAGTCCGTTACTATAGACTACTATTTCGTTATAACGGTCAACTAATCTGCTATAGCGGTCAACTTTTCTGTTATAATGGTCTATTATTTCGTTTTAACGGTCTAGCAATACGCTATAACGGTATAATATTTCACTATAACGGGCAATTTTCACCTATAAAGGTCTAATAATCCGTTTTAGCGGTCTACTATTTCATTATAGCGGTCTACTATCCCGTTATATGGGTCTAGTATTTCGCCACAGCGGTCAAGTATTTTGCCTCAGCGGTCTAGTATTTCGTTATAACAGTCTAGTATTTCGTTATATAACGGTATACTAATCCATTATAACGGTCTACTAATCCGTTACAATGGTCTAGTATTTCGCTATAAAGGTCTAGTATTTCGTTATTACGGTCTATTATTTCGTTTTAACGGTATACCAATCCGTTTTACCGGTCTACTTTCCGTTATAACGTTCTACTATTCCGTTATAGCGGTCTAATATTTTGCTACGTACAAAGGTCTACTATTTCGCTATAATGGTCTAGGCCTACTATTCCGATATAACGGTCTACTAATCCGTTATAACGGTCTACTATTCCGTTTTTATGGACTACTATTTCATTATAACGGTCAACTAATCTGTTTTAGCGGTCAACTATCCGGTTATAACGGTCTATTATTTCGTTTTAGCAGTCTGGCATTCCGTTATAACGGTCTAATATTTCGCTATAACGGTCTATTATTCCCTTATAACGGTCTAATAATCCGTTTCAGCTACTATTCCGTTATAACGGTATAGTATTCCGTTATACAGGTCTAGTATTTCGCCATAGCGGTCTACAGTATTTCGCCATATAGACTAGTGGAGATCTGAGATATCGTTCAGAAAAAGTGACCCACGGTAGGAACTCTGCCCATTTTGTTTTCACAACATTTTTAACCATTTTCGGGTATGGCGAATCGAATGCGAAGTCGTGTCAAGCGAAAAAAATCCGCGAAATTCGTTTATTTTGAAGAATAAAATATGACGTCATAATGTATATTTTGTGTACTTTTGCAAATATTATCATGAATTGATGTGAGGAAAGGGGTGACATTGTATTTGAACCGATGGCCAGCACTTCTAATAAGTCGGTTCGTGCCCAACCCATGTACACATGGTGGCATGTGCTGGTGATCAGCTTCACGGGGGAGCTACCCCAAGGTCATGGTGAGGTCATCTCAAGGTCACAGCAAGGTCAAATCAGCTCAAAACGGTTGAAAATACCATTCTTTTTATTTTTTGCTAAAATTATGTTCACTTGAGATGTCTATGATGGCTCGAAGCATTCTTGGACCCAAACACGGACATATGCCAAAACACCCCAAGAGGTTACAGGGATAATATAAGGTTGGAGGGTTTTCTACTTCCCGTGAAATCACCCTCGTGTCACTCCTGTCTGATATGGCAGAAACGGACCAAATAACACAATGATGTTATGTTTCGACCAATGGTCAGTATACATTAATTGCATCAGATGGAGTTCAACCCAAGTACACATGTTAGAATGAGTTGGGGTTGGATTTCACAGGGGTGCTACCTCAAGGGCATAATGAGGTCATCTCAAGGTCACAGCAAGGTCAAATCAGCTCAAAACGAGTGACAATAGCTTGTTTTGTTGATTTTGCTACATGTATGTTCCCTTGTGATGTCTATGATGGATTGAAGCATACCTAGACCCCCCAACACGGACCAATACCAAGACACGCCTTAAAAGGTAACAGGTAATTAAAGGGTTGGGAGGGTTTTACCCCATCAAATCACCCTTGTTTCAGCCCTGTCTGATATGGCAGAAAAGGACGAAATATAACACACTGACTTTCTGTTTGACCGATATCTAAATAAATCTAACGAAGCCCATCCAAAGTACACATGGTGACATGGGTGGGGGTCGGGCTTCATATGGGAGAGACCACAAGGTCATGGCCAGTGTATCTGAAGGTCACAGCAAGGTCAAATCAGCTCAACAGTGAAAATAGCTTGTTTTCGTTGCTTTAGCTACACTTATGTTCATTTCAAATGTCGGTGATGGTGTCTATACCACCGTGTCTATACCATAGACACCCCAAGAGATTACATGGGTAATATAAGGTTTCGAGGGGTTTTAGCCATATCAACTCATCCTTAGGCCTATATCACCCCTTTTTGATATAGAAAAATAACAAAGTGATTGCTATGTTTTGACCAATAGCCAGAAGGCCTACTTTCAATAAATTACACTCGTGTCACCAGTGTCTCTACTTCAGACACTGGTATTCACCCCCCCCCCCCCGACTACCTAATAATCACCACCAGGGGTCGGAGCTTTCACAGCCACTGTCTGTACTGCCGCATCCAGATGAGAGTGACATAAAAAATAAAAAGGAGACCCCTGGTGTTGATTAAGAGCAATTGCGACGAAAAAATCAGTGGGTGACGCAGGCCTACTGTGGCACTCACTGATAAGTCAGTGAATAAATACATTTGATTAAACCCAGCCAGCCCAAGTATTCCTCAAAATTACAAAGAAGCTCATGTAAGACCACTACTGAAAAAAAACATCTCCTCCTAAAAACGAGCTGAAAAAGTACAGGCCTGTATCCAACTTAAATTTCATTTCCAAAATCTTAGAAAAGATAGTAGCCAATAGGCTGCAAGCTCATATAAAAAATACCCATCTATGTAATCCATTACAATCGGCCTACAGGAAACATCATTCTACAGAATCGGCTCTACTGAAAGTACATAACGATATCATTATTAGTATGGACAAGGGTGAGGTTACGGCTCTAACCTTGCTTGACTTGTCGACCGCTTTCGACACCATTGACCATGTTACATTAACAGATAGACTTTCTGATTGGTATGGAATATCTGGCTAGGCTCAAATTTGGTTTTCTTCTTATTTGCAAAATAAGCTCCAGTCCGTAAAAACTAAAGAAACTTTTTTCAGATAAAGTCACACTCTCATATGGAGTTCCACAGGGCTCTGTGCTAGGACCAGTGCTTTTTACTTTATACACTACACCACTCGGCGCTATTATCTCTAGTTTTGACATAAACCACCATTTTTATGCCGATGATACTCAAATTTACATGTCTATATCAGTTTCAAGCGCTAAGGAATCTCTTGAGAAGTTGCAACATTGTTTAATGGGTGTGTCGGCCTGGATGAAAGGATCTAAGCTGAAGCTTAATCCTAGCAAGACAGAATTTCTTCTTATTGGGACCAAACTTGAGCGAGAAAAATTCTTGAATAATTTCCCATGCTTACTTCTAGGTCAAGAAACAAATCCATCTACATCAGCTAAAAATCTTGGTGTACTATTCGACAGTAGCCTGAATTTCCGAAAACACATATCCCAAACATGTAGGGCATGCTTCTATTATATCCGTGACCTGCGTCGAATTCGAAAAAGTCTGTCTTTAGTTCTTGCCAAGCAAATTGCAGTGGCACTCGTCAGTAGTAAGTTAGATTATTGTAACTCACTTTTTCACAATATGCCAGAAAAGGATATCGCTAGATTACAACGCGTTCAAAACTGCCTTGCAAGAGTGGTGACCAACGCCCCACGATTTAGTCGTTCCGTTCCAATTCTAAAACGATTACATTGGCTTTCCGTCAAGTTTCGCATTCATTTTAAAATATGTGCGATAACTTTTCGAACCCTAAAAGAAAACCAACCTGCATATCTGGCTGATTTACTTGTTCGGCCGAAATGCTCAAAATATCTACGCTCCACTAATTCGAATAGATTTGCTGTTCCTCGTATAAAGACTAAAACTGGGTCAAGAGCTTTCTCTATATCTGGTCCAGCCTTATGGAACGCCCTGCCTGTGCCAATACGTAATGCCAAAACATTCCGGAAATTACTTAAATCTCACCTATTTGACCTGGATTTTCTACCCTAGTCCCTCAGCAGCCCGGCTCCCTGTTGACGAACCTGCTTTGGCCTCGATTATGACACATGATCACGCTAAGGATTTGTGCGCCTCTGAGCTCGGTCCGCTGAGGATATAGGCCCTATAGAAGTTTTATTTGATTGATTAATTGTTTGATGTTGACATGAGTTGGGCTTGGGCTTCATAGGGGTATTACCATGGTCGCTCCAAGGTCATTTCAAGGTCACAGTAAGGTCAAAGAAGCTCATAATAAGTAAAAATAGAGGATTTTTTATGTTTTTGCTCCAATTCTGTTCACTTGATATGTCTTTGTCAAGTCGGTCATTTTTAATTTGATCAAGTTAATATTTTTCAGGAGATATCATTCTTTGAGACTGCATGTATGTTCTATCGTAATAGTCTAGCTATCTGGCACAGTTTTACAAATATTATGCATATTAAAAAATAAATACCGATAATCGGGAGTTTTGCCCGCCGTGACCTTGTTTTTACATTATTCGCAACCATTTTCAAACTCTTCTGAGCTATTGGAGAAGTGAATATATGATATTATTTTTTTAGCAATACATAAAAAATATAATTGAATGAATCGTTGAAACCCGCCGTATACTCACCGAGAGATTACTCGGGTAATATAAGCTTTGGAGGGGTTTTATCCTTATTGACTCACACTTAGCCCTATATCACCCCTGCCTGATAAATGAAAATAGACAAATTGACAATGTGATTGTTATGTTTTGACCAATGGCCAGAAGGCCTGTTCCCATCATCCAAAGTTGATAGCATGTAGAACAAAATTACTCCATGCATAAAAATGATATTTTACCATTTTGTTGCATGTTTTAAACTGGAAAGTCAAATAAATAAACGAATAAATAAAATAAATACATTTTCGTCTTTGACATGTCATTGTTCATGATTGTTCTTGATTATTTGAATTCGACGGACATATAGTGGTGATTGTATTAATAAAGAAAATTCCAAAAAGTAGTAGGGCCTATATTGTCCCTTGTTAAAGTGAATTTATGCTCAAGTCGCCCCAAAATCTGTTACATTCGAATTCGCTAGTTTGTATCTGCAAAAAAATGTAAAAACAATTAAAGTTCCTTTCTGTGTAATGAATATGCGGTATAGCGAAAATATATAAGAATACATATATACAAACTATGTAATACTAAGATTAATACGTAACATGGATCGGCAGGCACAATGACTGGGTAAAAGACAGTATATACAGCAAACATTATTCGACTAGGTCTTCGTAGGCATAGTGGACAGATTTTGATAACGACTTTGGAAACTTGTTTTGCTTTTCAATATAAAACGTCTTTATAATGTAGCCGTGTCGTCCTCTCAGACTCCGTGGATTGATGTATTTGCTTTACCAAAAAAATCCAGCATAGCGGTGACTGAGAGCGATCCCGACTCCAAGGTCCGAAAAATGTCCGTACCTTTTTATTGACTGTGCAACCTTTGAGCTCAAATGTTACTGGTTCTAAAAGAATCTATTTTCGACTTGATTATCTCACCGGAAGTCTTATTTATGACCGTCCAAAGAAATGTCCCACGATTTTGTACGCGGTCAATCTGTGGCTGAAACCTGTTTCCCCTGGGGCTAGTCATAATGCACACTGTTTCGTAATAAATAAGTGCGGACCACTCACAATATGGATGATGCAGATATATTGCTGTAAATGCTATACATATCACATATTATGGAAAAAATAAGTGGAGAACCACTCATGTCTAATAGCGGTCTAGTATTTCGTTATAACAGTCTAGTATTTCGCTATAACGGTCTACTAATCCATTATAACGGGTTAGTATTGGTTATAACGGTCTAGTAATCCGTTAAAATGGTGTAGTATTCCGTTATAACCGTCTACTATTCCGTTATAACGGTCTATTAATCCGTTATAACTGTCTATTCCGTTATTACGGTCTACTATTTCATTATAACGGTGTGGTATTTAGAAATACTAGACCGTTATACAAATTTAGTATACCAATAGAACGGATTAGTAGTCTGGTGGTAGACCGCAGTAACGGATTAGTAGACCATTATGACGTTAGTAAACCGTTTTTAGAAAGAACTGACTACCTTCAAATTCAATACGTCTGCCGCTTTTTATATTTATTGCTACTATAATTATACCGCTAAACATGCTGACGATAAATGACTTATTTGTGGTAACTTAGTTGACCAAAAATGTTATAATTACTGACGAGTAAATTAGAAAAAAATCAAAATGACCGCGACATTCACTGTCAAATGAACGAAAAATAAAATGGCTATCTAGATGTTGGCCTAAATGACAACCCTTTTTTGGTTTGTCGCACGGGAATGCTCAATTTATGATTTTTGCATGATTTGTGGGCCGAAAGACTCATCTCTGATGTTTATTATTGTATCGTAAAATCCAAGATGGCCGTCATTTTTCTTATTCACCATTAAAATCATGACGTCATTCTAAATACTGATGCAAATGTTAGAATATAATGTAATTAAACCAAGTTTCGAATGCCTTGTAAGCGAATCGTAGGCCTAGTGTATTTTCTATATTTCAATTAAAAAGTGTTTTTTTATTATATTATAGTTAAGTTTAGATGCATACAAAAAGCTGGTGGTAACCATTTTTATTATACCATAGTTTAGATGCAGAAAAAACGCTGGTGGTAACCATAATGAATTTGAAGGTCAAATGTAGGTCATTATGAGTGAAAAACATGAGACATAAATTTCGCAACTCCAAATCATGCAGAAACCAGAAATTGTGCATTTATTTGTAAGAAAAAAGTAAAAGAGATGTGGTTTCGGTGGTCATTTTTTGTTTTGCCAGTTTGAAGGCGAAGGACACTAAATGTAGAACGTTTTTCGATCAATTCAAATTAAGCACAAGTGGTTAACAAAGTGGTTAACAAATTGTACATTTGAATGCCGAGCAGGCTAAATACATACAATTTATAAAAGGCTGCAATATTCTTACATCCAAAAATATATACAACATTCATAAATCTAAATACCACTGAGTGTTAAACAAATACATATCTGGGTTCAGAAAACATAGGCCACATTGAGATTTTCATTGACCATGTTGACTAGTGTGGTTTGTTTCTGATTTCGATTATTTTGTAATAAAAATTATGTTTCAATGTATGTGACTGTTTACTCCATTGCAACATTCAATACCGGTATATCATTGTAACGTAGCTTGAATTGGTAAACTAGAACAGCAACCACAAACGTAACCTAAACCCTACCCCCTAAATCTAAGCATTTTGGTGGATTTTCCCGGAAACGTTGTATAGTTTGGTAATATAAGCTAATGTACTTAGTATAGTTTCTTTTTCATTTCCTGTAAAGATTTAGGAAAACATCCATAGCATATTTAGTATTAGCTGTGGCTTAGTGAAAGTTGGTATATTCTTACAATACAAAACCTTACATAAGGCCAGACGTACGGACCCGACAGTTAGATCTGAGTATCTGACAATTACAAACATCTTACTGGTGATGTTTAATTATTTTAACATGATGTCGTGATGGATGCAATAAATAGCTTGAATCTTAGAAGAAATAAAAAATATTATAATATTGAGATATTGAGGCCTATAACAAATAACATCTTAATCTGATGTCAGGATTTCGCTTTGTTACTAGGCATATTAATTAGATGATATTACAGTGACAGTTAATATTTGCATTAACATAAAAAAACGTTTTATTGACCGTTTACATGTCAACTTTGACATATTGGTCATATTAATTATTCATTTTGTATACTTTTTTCATACGGCGCTAATCGGGTATAGTTTGGGTCACTGCTTATGTGTGCACCAAAGATAACGACCACAGCAGGACTCGAGCCCGTTACCCCGGGCTCTTGAGTCAACCACACTACCAATGAGCTACCCTGGCGCCACAATGGTATTATATAATTATTATAATGTCATTCATTTGTAACTGTCGATGTTAAGATCTACATCTTAAGATATACGAGTGATTTTAATTGGTTACTGTCGATATTATTATTTGCATCGTGTAATTCTTAAATTACTTGTCTGTCTCTATATAATTATAATAAATTATTCACCGTCATTGAAAAGGTGTAGATAATGCAATTTACCTACTGAAAAACATACTCGAAACAAATATTCAAATAATTTTTAAATTTCAACAAATGTGTTTTTCGAAGTTAGGTGGGGTGAATTATTCCTGTCATTTATCTTTTTTCAGTTTGCGTGATAACGTCTTATTAATGACGACTCATCTGTCTCAGTTCAGCCTAGCTGTGAATAAGGGAACAAAAAGCCGATTAAATCATACTGCACTGAAAAATGTTAAAAAAGCCACAGATTTTTCTCATTTTTTTAGAATTGCCATTATCTATGCTATTTATGCTATCATCGCCTTCATCGTATTCCTTGACTTCGAAAATGTGGGATTACATATATTACTCAGTACGATACGATGAGTATTATACGAGATATTGTCTAAAAACGTATTTCTCTTAATGGCGGCATTTTCGAACGTCGCAAAAACTGACGTTCTATGACGTTGCATTTCACTACACTGATAATAATATTTATGACGTAAGTAATGTCGGCATATCGTTACATTCCTGAAATGTAACTTCTCATAGAAGAATAAATTAAAGAAAACATAAAGTTTTTTTTTAATTTTTCATTGAAATTCATATATGATACATTTATGCAGGTAAGAAAATATGGTTGTAACCATGGTAACAGAAGGAATTCGAATGAAATTTTACATGAGGTAAGAAAACAAACACTTATAAAGTATGTTATTCACCACAAATACTAACATTTAAAGACATTGGTTACACATCACATTCATTACACCTGCTACTAGAAAATGATATTTTAGTTTTTTGCTAAATTGTTACCCTGGCAACAATGACGTCTTATTTGGAAAACTTCCCAGGTACGCATGTAAGACGTTGATTTTCGGATTCAGCGCAAAATTTCCAGTTAGATACAACCTTCAAACCTTTTGGCCCCGCTCGGGACATTTTTTTGACCCCTGAGCTCCCGGACTAAAACTGTTGGATGAATTTGATAAATCTTCAGAAATTTGCGCTAGAGGGCAACACTCAAGGTCAAAGGTTAATTTCAAGATAAATATGAGTTTGCAAGAAGTGAAGGTAGGAACAAGTGCGATACCTCTTTTTTTTTTCGTGTAATTAAAACTAGCAAATGTATTTTTTATATTATTTAAATGATTCAAGGTTATCTTCAAGGTGTAAAATCAATGTCAAGGTCAATTAAGCAAAAATATGCTTGTTACCAAATAAAGGTCAAGGGTCATTAAATCGAAAAGAGAAAAAAATCACGACGACAAGTAGCAATAAGCAAATGTTTCACGTGATTTTAATTGGAGAATCAATTTTTCTAATAACTTTGATGATTGAAGGTCATCTTCAAGTTTAAAACGTCACTTTTACGTGACCAAAAATATAATTGAAGGTTAGCTAGCAAATCTATTTTTTATATTATTTAAATGATTCAAGGTTATCTTCAAGGTAAAAAATCAATGTCAAGGTCAATTAAGCATAACTATGATTGTTACCAAATAAAGCTAGGGCATGTGAAATACCTCCTTTTTATGGGATTATGACTGGAAAATACATTTATGGTATTTATTTGTCAGGTTCAAGGTCAAGGGTCATTAAATCGAAAAGGAAAAAAAATCACAAAGACAAGTAGCAATAAGCAAATGTTTCACGTGATTGGATAATCAATTTTTCTAATAACTTTGATGATTAAAGGCCATCTTCAAGCTTAAAACGTCACTTTTACGTGACCAAAAATATAATTGAAGGTTAGCTAGCAAATCTATTTTTTATATTATTTAAATGATTCAAGGTTATCTTCAAGGTAAAAAATCAATGTCAAGGTCAATTAAGCATAACTATGATTGTTACCAAATAAAGCTAGGGCATGTGAAATACCTCCTTTTTATGGGATTATGACTGGAAAATACATTTATGGTATTTATTTGTCAGGTTCAAGGTCAAGGGTCATTAAATCGAAAAGGAAAAAAAATCACAAAGACAAGTAGCAATAAGCAAATGTTTCACGTGATTGGATAATCAATTTTTCTAATAACTTTGATGATTAAAGCCATCTTCAAGTTTAAAACGTCACTTTTACGTGACCAAAAATATAATTGAAGCTTAGAATAAGTGTAATGCATATGTTTCGTGTGAAAAGAAGTAGGCCTCAGCGATCTAAAATGGAAAATCCATTTATGTTTAGCTTTTTACTGTTGTGAAACAACTTCATCTTCAAAGTCAAAATGTCAATTCCAAGGTCAAAGCAGCAGAGATATTATTATAACAAATAAAAACAACAACCAATGTAATACCTTGTTTTAATTTGATAATGACTAGAAAATGGTGGTAGTTAATTCTAAATTCCGATTTCTAGAACCTTTCTCCACAAATGAAAAATAAATGTGTAATGTAGATTTCAACACCTCCCCATCACCCTTTAACGTTTTAGTACATCTCAATCGGCATTTAACGCCTCTCAGTCACCCTCAACGCTTCCTCGTCGCCATTCAACTCATCCCCATCACCCTTGAACGCTTGTCCATTGTTTCCCCATTGCCATTGAGCAGCTTTTCCTGGCCTTTTGATGCCTCTTCGTCGCCCTTTAACGCCTCTTTGTCACCCTTTAACGCCGCTTCGTCACACTTTTAAGCCTCCCCATTATCATTTAACACCTAGATATGTCGCCTTTCAGTGCCTTTCGGTTGTCCTTTATCTTCTCTTCGTTGTCTTTTAATGCTTCGTCATCGCCCTTTAACGCCTTTCATGACCGATTAGTGCCTGCACGTCGCCTTTTAACGCACCCCGTTACACTTTAGCCTACCTTCCGTCGCTTCTGCAACATGTATTATGTTAAAATTGAAGGCTTTCCCGTTGCAATTTATTGCCTTTTTGTTATTCTTCAATGACAATAACGCAATGTCATCTTTTAGTACCCCTTCGTCGCATTTAATGCCTCCACATAGCCCTTTATGCAATACCTTTAAGTAACTTTTTAATGCCTCTCCATCGACATTTAGCACTTTGCCGTCAGAATTTATTTTTGTGTGGCTAGTCCAGACTTTATACAAGACCGTGGTACAAAAATATTTTGGTAAGGAATTTGTTACAGATTTTTGTCTAGCTTTCCCTACTATCTAACAGTTATGGGCGATACTGGTCATTTCCCTTGCTATCGAGTAGGCTGCTGGATCAGGATTGTTGGCTTACACCACCACACCATATTTATAGCCTACATTGTACCTATATTTATTTACCATTTATTAATTTATGTGATAGTTATATATCATATCTAGGTATGCTTTATATGACCTTGTAGGTATGCTTCACATGACATGATTTGCATAGTGCTTTATTATATGTTTTACATATGTAGTACATGTGCATGCATTTTGTTTATATGTTTTTATTTGTTATTATTTTCAAATATTAATTAGTGAGGATATAGAAATTACATTTCATGAACCGTATCTCTATTTGGACGTTGTTAAGCACAAGGGGACCAACCCACATGACCATAAAAAATGAGATTTTTGTTTTTATGATGTCGCCAGTACACCAGTTGTCATTAAAAAAATTGACCTAGACGATTGAACGAAATTTCACGCCGCCTAGCGAGTTGGGACCAAACCACAAACGTTTTGCACAACAGAACCGACCCACACATGAAAATGCTAAAAGCTGTAAAATATGTTCAGATTGTTCTAAAAACAAAAAAAAGTAGCAGTATGATATATTATTATCAATTATAGAACATATGTTCATGAAATTATGTGTCCGTAACAAGTAATTATGCGATACACATTTTCTGATTAATAATTTTGTTATTTGTGGGTTGGTTCCCTTTACCGTAATTAACAATGCAAAAATTGTTAGTTATTTGAAAAGTATTTTATTTTTACAAAAAGTAACATGAACTATAATTTGAGTGATCCTCATCTATTTTATTAATACGTTTTTCTATTTTAGACATGATATGTCCCATTACAATCCTTAGTGGTAGATAAATAACTACCATTTGCCACCTTATGTGGGTTGGTTCCCTTGTGTAAAACGATATTTTACTCCAGGTTCAAGTGATTTATATTCAGATCTTGACCTTATGTGTTGAAAGCAATTATATTTCTAATGTTCATGTAACCTTTGTCGCAATGTGTGTTTTGGCAGTAAGACATCACATAGGCCTAATAGTTTACTGTCCTAAAAATAATTTGAACTACAAAGATGATGTGTTTATTATTTAAGTATTGAATGTTCGCCTTTTAATTACGTTATTCTGACAATGAAATAGCAAAGACGAATTGTTCTGTATAAATTTTAGCATTAAATATGTTGTGTTTTTATTGCATTCTTCTGACAGCGAAATATGGAGGACCGAGTGTTTAATATTTCAGCATAAGACTTTTTTTATATTTATTTTCCATATTCACTGTTACTATCATCACATTCCCAGCAACATGGGAATGTGCAAGTGATTTTTAAAGATGCTACCAAAATTCATTTTTTTTTGTGGGCGCAAAACCTCTAAAACTGAAAGTCAGAAAAAATAACATTTTACAATCACATTACCCACCATCTGGAAATGTGCAGGTGATTTTACTGAAATTTAAAATGGCCACGACAAGTCGACTTTTTAAATATTTGTGACCGCAAAAACTCTAACCTAATTTATGGTGGTGAATGATATAAGACTTCATGCAGGCCTCTTGTTTTATATAGGCCTACATAGACCGGGGCAGATTCAGACTTTTGAAAAAGGGGAGGGGGTCCGATGAAAAATCAGCTGTCCTCCAACCAAAAAAATACTTAATAAGTAGCTTATCAAACATTTTTTTTCGACCTAAATTTTGGCAAATAATGATGCTTTCACAATTTTGGTCGATTTTTCGTCAAAATAGTTCTTGAAAGGGGGGTCAGGACACCCCTCTTGCCCCCCCCCCTTCCGGATCTGCCACTCTAGATACGTCCTATTATATTATTAGTGAGAAGAGCGAAAATCTAGCCAAACATGGAGGAGACGTTGGGCTGAAATCTTGGAGCAGGTCGTTGCTCCATTAGCATTTTTCACACAGTGACAGAAAATGAGTCAAATACGCGAAATCCCGACATATAATACGTCCACGTTACATGTATACTAAAAATTATTCCATTTCCAATGTTCTCATCATAATGCAGGGAGAAACTCATTGAGGAATGGTCATTAAAGTATCGGATCGACACGGGCTCAATATAAAAATGTTGGTTGGTTCCATTGTCCGAAATTAGAATACGCGATTCATCATTTTTAACAACAGAATCACGACCATAAGAACGCCTGCACCACACACGCTATCATCAGCACAATCACAAAAATGTTCCTTAGAGTACATGTTCAAACAACTATTCTAATAATTCTATGCAATCAATTCTCATTTTATTTCCTGAATTAACACAGTTTCTCAAGTTTCAAGTTCATTTTACAGAAAATGACTTCCTTGTGGGTTGGTTCCCTTGTGCTTAATAACGTCCATTTTATCATTACTTACTGTCATTACTTATTTCAATCTGCTATCACTTGATCAAGTTTTTACGATATATCTGAATTTACCGCCATTATAATCTTGACCATTACAATTTTGTTATGTTGATACTCTGACAAATGAGTGTATTATATTTTTTATGTCAATAAAATTGCTATACTATTACTATTACTATTACTATGTACATGCGACAATTGTATGACATTGGCAACTCAAATCAAAACATAAATCAATATCATAACACTTAAAATTCCAGAAATGTACAATTTTTACAAATAAATTTGTCACAGGGCAAATACACTTCAGTTCAATAAATGCTGACACTGACACGTGGTGCCTATGACAGGATGGCAATTAGTCACGTACATGCTGTTGCTCGACCTGTGGTTATCCACTATACAATATTACCGTGACACGGAAATGTAAATCAGGAACGTACAGAAACCTATGGAGATAAATAGCAAACTTGTAACTGAACCGTGCATTAACCATGTTAACATTATCATCACAAAATGGGGTGTTGAGATGGTACAACACTGTTTATAGTCTAGGCAATAATACCAAGAAATATGCATCGGGGGCGGGCTGATATTATCGCAAATATCAAGATAGATTATCGCTACTACTGTGTGCATTTTAAGCCAAATGCTATATACATAAATATCCTCTGGTGACGCCATAATTGATATACAGAATGTAGGTCTACTGTTTGCTACATTCCTTGTGCTGAGGTACCCACAATGGGTATGCTGGTGTATTTATACATTTTATGGATTTTGAAGAATGAAACCAGCAAAAACAAGCGGAATGACTTATAGCCAATAAACAAATATTATTCACATAAATTAGGTTGTTGTTGTGATGTACTGTACCCAAAACCTCCACATAGACATCAAAGTCAATTTTCGAACAAAATAATAAATCATAAGCTACGAGTATTTTTTACCATTTTGCTGATGATGTTTGGTGGCCATTTTAGATCGAGGTATTTTTAAGGCAATGCTCACGAGCTTTCCGTATATACCTTTGTTTTAACTGAAGTTAATGTCTTTGGCTACATAAATGCAACATCGATACTTAGCCTGTCGTTATCATGGTTATGATGTCTCCAATACACTTATTAGCTGTAATGGACATACTAACACAGTATGTAAATAATACAGTCCAAAAGCCAGCCAAGCACTATGTTGTCATACCAGAGTTGCTGACTGCTCATATACCAACATGTTGTGATATCGTTTCAATATGTTTAGGTTGGTCAATTGAAAAGTTTTGAAGGCTCTATCTTCGGGAAGACATCACCTTAACTACTTGTGGATACAATAAATACAGTCTCTATTAGTATTATCATCGCTACTCACAACGTCAAATTTGAAAGTATACCTACTTACCACTGCTTATGAGAGCTTTCGAACATAGACTCCATCATTCATGCTAGTGCCGCTGGTGAAAACTGGAGAGTGAGCGTCTCGTTGTAAATCGCTGACAAGTTGTAGCGCTCCCGGGGATGAAAGCTGCTCTTCATGATAAATAATAATCTGGACAGCCTCTCTCTCTCCTCGCTCAAACCAATTGTCTGATTTATCCAGGATTTGGACACTGTTCCAACCCACAGTGTGGTGTGTGTGGACTTGGAATGTACTTTACCTCGGACATCCTTCACATTGTATGAAGTACAGGTAGACTGTTTATCCAAATTGTCCATAACATTCACCAGCTGTTGGATCAGTGTGTTTACCGAATTTCAGTGCACGCTGATACCTTTCTGGTTGATATAGGCGGCGTAAGGCCTCTGAGACAATAAAGTGTCTCTATATGCCTCAGTGTTGCACTAAGCATCAACGCAGCACCTTATCAGCCGAGACTGCCAAAATCATCACCAACTAGGTCTACAGTAACTACAGTAACAAGAAGTTATTTAAAATATTTGTATTTTTTATTATTAATTTTATTAGTCAAATAGACTATTGTCAGTAAAAAATAATAAAACAACTCGGTAGGATTCTAACTTATACGAAAGTCTACGACCCCATGTAAACAATGTAGCATCTAATATGACTTAACGTATTTTATCACAGCTTTACGCAAATCCTTTTGTAAAGTCATGTAAATGATAGGATTCAAAATGCTAGATAGCACTGTCATAAGCAAATATGACCCCCTTGATATTGCAAATAAGGTCACATTTGTCCTGCTATCTATGTCTTGGTTTGTGAAATCATATGCTTTAATTCCAATTCTGATGAGAGCTCCTGGCATTGCGGTGATCCAGAAAGCGCCAGATATGATGGCCACCGTCTTAACTGTCTTTTTCCAGGCGTAAACCGGCGTACAATTGTGCTCAGGGATATTTTCAGAAATTTGAAATTGTCCGATAAATTGATGTGTGTGTTTTGATGTCATCAAACGTAGAAGAATGAATGATATAATGCTGGTACAACCAGAAGGGAACCAAAATATAAAGAAGGCTATTATATTAACTTTCTGGGCATGTGCCTCACTAGCCGGGCATACCAAGTTAGATGCCTTCAATTCGCGTCCTGCAGTTAGTGTGATTATCAAAGCTACAGAGAAGCCAATAGTGTACATGAAGATGTTTGCCAACAGAATATTAGAACTTGAAAAGTACCTTGGATACTTTAAGGGCCGGACAAAGTACACGTAGCGCTCCAATGCCAAGTAGGCTATCATCCATACGTTGGCAAAAAGTGCACCTGCGCTCAGCATAGTAACCACAGGACAGTATCCATGGGGGAGTCTGTCTATGTCATTTGCTATAACCAGAGGTATCATCATCATCATCATGTGTATATTACATAGCAGCATGTCAGACATCATGTAGCAGGTGGTAACTGGGTACTGGTAGTTCTCTCTCAAGGAATTAGATGTCCTGATGATAAAGATGATGAACCCGTTGACCAGGTTTACGTACAGCCAGAATAGGATGAGAAATCCTGCAGTGAGAACCTGCTCCACCAGAGTATCTGTGATAATCGATGCTGCTGGTGTAATATCAGTGGTGATGGGTTCTGCTAATACAGTTGGTAGGACTCCATCCCAGACAGATTCTGTCTGTGAATCTAAGTTGTACGTGTATGGCTGTCCTCTTGTCGTCATCATGGTGAAATACACTCAAACGGGTGACAACAAATTAGGTGAGAGATGGCAAGCCTGGTTGATACTCACCTTATATAGGAACATATCATGACAATCACCCAGGACAGATTAACATCATTACTTCGATGACGGTTCTTGTTTCAATGAAATTAGCAGCGGCACAAGACAATAAGTAATACATCTTACGCGATGTGACCATATCTAGTCTCTTGACCTCGGTCCAGCCACGTGATCTTAGTACAGCCCCCGCAGTTGCACAGTATAATTAGTAGTATATTTTCTTGGGCCGTGTCATTTTCCCAGCTATTAGTACTATGTGCCATCATCAAATCTGTAGTTCAACGTCACCCGATCTACCGGCGGAAATAATACTTTAAATATCACCTTTTAGATAAAGCCTGACGCACATCATTGCTATAATTAGCTGGATATACAGCTGTATATTACTGATATTGTTTTGACAGTCCGGAACAAGTGTAAGAATGTTTTGCTTGCAGAAAGTTTACAAAAAATATTTTTTTTGTACAAGAAGCGGTGGAAGAGGCGCTTCAAACCAAATCATAGTCAAGAATCGTGTCCATGGTCAATCAAAATCATCAAAGTATGAGCAACGTCAAGTCAGACTATTAGGATGGAAAACAAGATGCAAAGAAGTGTCCTTAATTTTTTGTAGAAGATAGAATACGTCTCAGCTGTT
Source organism: Flabesymbios commensalis (assembly GCA_964017125.1). Taxonomy (NCBI): domain Eukaryota; kingdom Metazoa; phylum Annelida; class Polychaeta; order Terebellida; family Flabelligeridae; genus Flabesymbios; species Flabesymbios commensalis. The sequence continues at coordinate 54,694,945 of OZ024909.1, read as the reverse complement.
CGTACGTCTGCATGAAGGGAATTCCAGAGGTATGGAGCAACAACATAGAAAGCACCAGAACCAGCCTTGGTATTAGGAGAGCGAGGTCGAATAAGCTCTCTAGTTCCTGAGGCACGGGTTCTTTGTTTTTCTGACACTGACAATAATTTTCGAGAGTAGACAGGCTGATTCGTATGGAGTGTTTTATATAACGAAGTGCTAATTTTGAAATCAATTCTGTACTTGATCTCGAGCAAATCTAACGAATGGAGAACATGTGTTATATGTCATAACTCTTACATACGACTCGAGCTAATGAGTTTTGCACACGCTGTAACTGTTTCATGTATTTTTCACCAACATTAAAAAAAGAGAATTGCAGTGATCTAGTCGCCTGGTAATAAAGGAATTTGCAATAATTTTGGTGGTGTCCATAGAAAGGTGTCGCCTCAAATCACGAATATGATAAAAGCAGGATTTACAGATCTGTCTAATATGAAGATCAAATTTTAATTCACTATCAAAGGCGACTCCGATGCTAAATCGTCGGTCACAGGCGAAACAATCCTAACTCCAAAATAGTAGTTTTGAGTAAATTGCTTTCGAAGTTTAAAACAATGCTGATAAATCGATACTTCAACATAAAAAAATTAAATTTGGCACAGAACAAGTTTTCATATTTTTCTAGCGTGCTACATTGACATTTTAGTATTTGGTACACTTTGGCAGTCTGCAGTGGAGATAGGATTGTTTAGAATGATCAATTTTGGCGAATATGGTCAAATTACGATGTGTAGAACAATCCTATCTCATTGAGTGAGATATGCCCTTCTTTGCCACATGATACGAATACGGAAAAAATAAAAAGTTATTAGTAATAGAAGTTATACGGTACAATACTCCAATTTGGTAATATGTTTCCATGGTTTCCAGAGAACATAGGAAACAAGTCATGTCTAATTTACAAGCAGGGTGTCTGTGTAAAACCATGTACGAATTTGTGTAAATTAACGATGGCCGACTTCAGATAATTACAAACACTGGTATCTGCAGATGCAAGCAAAGAGCGCTGACGCTAACGATTTCACCCGCAATTAATTAAACTCAATATTGGCCACAAAGTCAAAGGTTAAAAAATAGGTCAAAGCTCGTAGCCCCCAAAAAGGCATATTTACACGTCCTAAGGGATTTGTGTGTGCAATATCAAAACAATGCAGTAAACGCTTTCACGCGATATCATCCGGAAACTGAACTTATCATCCGCCATCAAATAAAGTCAATAAGGGCCTCAAAATCAAAAGTAAAAAAATAGGTCAAAGGTCATAACCAACAAAAGACACATCTACAGCCCCTCAGGGATGTGTGTATGCACTATGAAATCAATCCGGCTAACGGTTTCCGAGATATCGTCTGGAAACGAAACACGGACACACAGACGCACGACCAGACATGATGATGACAATATTCCCGCCCCTACTTCGTGGGCGGGGGATAAAAAGGAACAAATTAGAGGGATTCTATAATTTCAAGCACAAGCACTGTCGACGCCTTGTAATATTTATTATTTAATATTTTGATTTAATTTCATTACCTAAATGTAATGAATGACCTTCATGTAACAATATAGCAATATTAAAATTAGGATATTTCTAACATAAAAGTGTTTTTATAAATAAATATTATGTATATTTAGCCAATTTTACGCTAAAAGCCCTGTCCCGACATAAACAGGTGATTTAATCTAGACTTAATCTAGATTGAATCTAGCCTATCTTTAAGATTATATACAAGTTAAAAAAAATATATTTTACCACTTTTTATGCCATTTATGACTGTCCCACGTTGCAGCGATTCTCCGTAACGCTTATAATTTCAGTTCATTTCTATACTTTTTCTGATCAATATATCATTTGGCTGGTGTAAAACAGTTGCACGAGACCTTCGTCAAGTGAATTTTAAAGAACAAGTATGATAAATGCGTGTTTGTTTAGAAATAATGTAAGGTTTGTGCAAGTCTGTGGGTAAGTATTTCAAGTCAACGTCACTCCATAAATACTGCCAATAAACTTTCAAGTATACCAATAACCTTCAAGCCTACCACAACCTTATTTGACAAAAAATAAATAATAATCGTAATTTAGCATAATGCATAGATCTTATGCTATCCACGATTTAATGAAACAAAAATCTCTCCACAACGAGTATTTAATTTCTGTCACTCCATAACAAAAACAAAAACGTTATGGGGTTAAATAGTAGGCTAGTCACAAATTAACATTTTACTCATTTAAAAATAGTTATAAACCTTTTATGAATTTAATATTTTAACCAACAAGTGATACTTTTATGAAGTTAATATTTTAACCAACAAGTGACACCTTTCAAATTAGTAACTTTTATTTTTGTCCTTTAAACAGTCTTAGCGTCAATATTTAGTATTTGATTATTGTCACACCATAACAGAAATAATTGTCGTGATAGAGATACAATACTCGTTATCATTACTCTCCATAACGAAAATAATCGTTACGGAAAGTATGTATTTGTTCATTATTTTAGGGTTATTATCATAAAGTGATTATTTCTATATTAAGTGATCAGCATCATAATAATTAGCCATGTTGAACTACCTGTTAAATATATTTTACTTTGGTAAAAGAGTTGCTAAGAAATTTCAATATGAAAATTACTCCGTAACATAAATTGGTCACTCCATAGCGTTAAATTAGTCTCTCCATAACGGTAATAAAACTTTAAATTGATAAAAATACACATTTAAAATCGAAATTAAGTTCTGCTGACAACGCTATGTCAATAATTATAGCTAAGTTGATATATGCTTACATTTTTGACAATACTTAGAGAATATCATATTCCAAGGAAAATATCATCACCGGTGCCCAATGTTATAGAATCCCTCATTATCATAATTATAGTTATAACAAAAGAAGAAGATTCTAGCACTAATATCTGCTTGTAGTAGCCCACTTGGTATCGACAACGATAAGAAGATTGATCTTTTTCAACTTTGCGATTTCATTCCATTAGATAGCAGACTATGTTATAAAGACTTATTTGATCTCCATAGTTACGACGTTAATTACTGCAATAACCATGTTTAATAAACTCAATCTAGATTGAATTTGTGTTGCAGGATGTTGGTCTTTTGTAAACATGCTAAAAATATAATAGTGTGAATGCTAGAAAATAGAGATTGAGAGTTAATCCAGCATGACCACCTTGATCATGACGTCGTTTTCACTCGGAAATACAAATAAACAATTCGCTAACCCCCATCACGTATCATATTTTATATACCAGGTTTCATACGGTTTCTGAGATTCTAAATTTGATTTTGCAACTTCTGAAAACAAGATGACCGACATAACATAATTATATCCTTGCTTTCACTTGTATTTATCCTTGACCACGTCCCCTTGATCCTGAATCAACAAATTATGATGCCAATCTGATTCTTCAGATATCTAAAAAAAATCATTATATATGTTGGGCTACATATGGCTGTAACCTGGTAACATAGCACATTTCATCATTATTATTGATATAACTAGACTGAATGTTTATTTCGCAAAAAACTTTCGTAGAGGCGGTATTGTATTATTGTGGAGGTAGCACGCTCGAGACAAACGCCATGTATATCACGCTATTGGTAATATTATTAATCGACATTAATTGTGACCTGATGACTTGACTTTGACCTCGTATCACTAAAACAGGCATCTCATTCTTTATGCCCCTATATAGAAGTATTGAAAGTGCTCATGCTATACCAATTTTGAAACACACGTTATCAGGCTATGGTGTTTATAATATCTGAATGGCGGCCGTCGTTAATTTACCCAAATTAGACTGCCTGATTTTACACAGACACTGCTTGTAAATTCGACATGACTTGTTTTCTTATGTTCTCGAGAAACCATGGAAATGTATTACCAAATTGGAGTACTGTACTGTAACTGCATTACTATTCACTTTTGCTTTTATCCGTATTCGTATCCTGTGGCAAATAAGGGCATATTTCACTCAATGAGATAGGATTGTTCCACACATCTTAATTGGGCCATTTTCGACAAAATTGAACAATCCTATCTCCACTGCAGACCGCCAAAGTCCACCAAATACTAAAATTTCAACATAGCACTCTAGAAAAATATGAAAACTTGTTGTGTGGTAATTTTGTTTTATGTTGAAGTATCGATTTATCAGCATTGCAGAACACTTAGCAATTTACTCAAAACTATCATTTTGGAGTTAGGATTGTTTCGCCTGTGACTGACGAAAATTGTCATGAATGCGATCAGGCACAAGATTTGTTTTGAAAAAATAGACCTGACATCAAGAATCAGGCTATAATAGCCTAACTGCTTCTCAGGATTGTTTTGCATGTTCATCGAGACACAATTATAGCAAGATGGAAAATCATCCTATCAAGATAGGATGGTTTGACATGTTTATATCATAAAATGTAGTTAGGATTGTTTTGCTCATCCGCGTTAGGTATGATATACCACACACAGGGCTTAGCCATTCTACATAATGCTAAAGAGGTTTATTTTGGATGTGTTTTTCATAAAAACTCAATTTGTCAATTTTGGTAGTTAGGATTGTTTCGCCTGTGGCCGACGAAATGCAGAAGAAGCTGGTGATGTATCATGATCTAAAATAGGGGGAGGAAAAAGAGACATATTATTGAGGATAGAGGCGTAGTGTACAGCGTGAATAGAATTGGTCCAAGTACGGACTTCTGAGGAACACCGAACTTTTATCATGTTTATGGTGTAACTATCAGATAGATTTTCACCTATCTTGACCGTCTGTCCTCCATCATATAAATATGACTGGATCCATTCCAACGCTATTCCAGAGATGCCAAACCAGGATGAAAGTAGCTTGAGGAGTGCAGCATGGTCGATTGTATCAAACGCAGCCGACAGATCCAACAAAGTCAGTACAGTAACCCTATTTTTTCAATGTTGGTAGATATGTAATTGGTAATCTTAAGTTAGGTAGTTTCAGTTGAACGATTCTATGTGTAAGCAGACTGATTTAGATTAAATAGATCATTTAGCTCTAAATGAGTAAGCAAGCGGGATGCAACTACCTCTTCAACAACTTTCGAAATAAAACTGGAAACTGGCCTGTATTTTTTCATATCATTTTTAAACAAAGAGGGCTTTTTCAAAAGCGGTATCACATCAGCAGTTTTGAAAGATGAAGGAAACACACCTATTTTTAACGACTTATTGAAAATATTGGTGATTGCAACAATCAATGAATCTATACATGACTTCAGTAAGGTTGTGGGAATGGGATCAAGATTACATGTTCCATTTGAGGAAGACATTATAATTTTCTTAACCTCATCCGGAGTAGCTGGTCTAAAGCAGGATAAAGGGCAGTTAGCATCCTTAGGGTCAATGTTATGTACCTTAAGCAGAACTGATGGAAAATTTGACCGAATAATTTCAATTTTTTGCCAAATATTGAGCAAACGAGTTTGCCAGCAATTTTATTGATGAATGTTCCGGAAGATAGCGTTCTGGTACCTGATGCTAAATTTTGTTGACAGAATTCCATATCTGCTTTGAATTTCCAAAGCTTTGTTCTATGGTGTCTTAGCATAGTATTCAGACCTAGCCTTAGATAACAGTCTATTGCAAAAGTTAACCTGAGTCTTGTACCGTGATCGAGAGGCTTGCGTGTTGCTGGTTTACGCCAGATTTTTTCAAGAGCTCTTCTTCGTTGTTTCGCAATTTCAATTTCTACAGTATATCATGGGCCAGGTGTTTGATTTTATTTTATTTAGCTTTCGACCAATACATATATATATTTAAAAATATATACAAAAAAATATACACATTATATCAATAGAATATTATATACAACATTGGTCGTGCGGCGCAAAACAGGCTTATAGAAGCCTCTGCAAGCTAGGCAGCAACTATATTTATATTCATCTATGTACAAAAAGTATAAGCATAAAAGTATAAAAAAATAATAGACATGATAATATGAGTTTCCCGCGTACACGTTTTGAGAGCAATGGAGCATGTCAATCTAGAATTTCTCCCAAAACTGAAAAAAATGCTCACACAAACCGCTCAGGTCTTTTTTTGAATGATGAGTAACATCACTAATGTCACAGCGCTACGCAACACGTCACAACCCTACGATATCCAGTGCTAAACAATACATCTCCATAAAACGCTACACAGATTACCGCAGCTCGACGAAACATGGCACAGCATGATGCAACACAAGGGAGTACTCTGGGTGAGCATCTTCCACATGTGTTCGCTCACACACATTATTTCTGGACCAATCATTTCATCACAATTCAAACCCCGAGGATGACCTCAACGTTTGCACCTGACACTTACCCCCAAAACTGTCACGCATTGCTCCGCAGAATGGCGTGCCAAAGACGTGCCATTTTAGTGGCACACAGCACGACAACGCTGCGCATAGTTTGCGCTACACACAGCTATTTTATTGACAGAAAGAAAGTCATTACAGACTTATTTGTCATAGAAATGAGAGAGATATATGTATATGTATGTACAGCGTGCCAGCTGGCATACACTAGTTGCGCAATGCGTAGGCCCTGGCCTACTGCTACAATGTCACGCAAGTGTGCGTGATGCCATGCATAATTGTTACGCCTTTTTTGCGCAAAAGTTGCGCACTGTTTTCACATAATTTGCGATGGTGGCAATCATTGTCACTCACTGCAAGCATAGTTTACACCATGTTACTCATTGTCACGATAATGTTGCGCATGCGCGATCTAGTCGCACTGAAATTTTAGTCACGACGGTCCACGCAAAAGCGGTCACGTCAGGAGGTCCTCTATAGGCCTAAAGAGTACTTGATCAAACACTTTCACTCTTTATTCAGCCATTGCTTCTATGAAATCATTATTTGATGAAAAACGTTATATCGTCGCCTCGGAGCTAAAGGATACTATCTGACACTCGTCAGAGTGGCAGATAGGATCCTTTAGCTCCGAGGCGACAATATATAGGCTACTAGTAATTAGTATCATGTCGAATACCCAGCTAGTGATTAGCTAGTATCATGCTGAATACCCAGCCCTTAAGCAACAACTTACATTGGAGCATCCATGGTAGATGTCAGAAGAGAGAGCTGTTGGCAAACGAAGCAAAGGCAGAGCGGTGAGGATGAGAAAATGAAATGAATCGGGCTTTAGGCCACATTTGTGCACATATAGGCTAAACTGGGCTAGGAGAACCTCCTGAGGATGGTGAGATGATTGAGATGACACTGTCCTCCAGACACAGGATTCGAAATTCGAGCCCTGGCGGTCTGAGGCCGAGCACGCTACCTCTTGGCCACAGAGGCTCCCCACAATACTGACTTTCACACGTGGATGAGGAAGAAACATTTTTTTGTTTCTTTCAAACCGCCGATACCGGGAACCGAACCCCGAAATCTGGCGTGAAAGGCAGCGGTGCTAACCACTACCCTAGGGCCCCGCCCGGTGAGGATGAGACAGTGGTAAACCAGCGGTATGAGCTCGGATATGTTGACTATTTACTGACAGAACTCTATAATGGAGGATCTCGAAGGCGATTTCATAAGGATTACATATATGGTTCAACAGATATGGTTGAAACTCTGCCACCTCATCTGGAAAAACAGATCACATTGATGAGAGAGCCAATTAAAGTTGGACTTAAACCATCCGGTTCCTAGCCACTGGAAATTCGTATGCAAGTCTGTAGTACAGCTTCAGAGTAGACAAAAGCACAATCTCAAAATTACGTCGTGTATCTATGGTATATATACCACGCACGCCCATAGCCCCATCGTGACTGTACTGGCAAGCGGTACAGTCACAGTTGCATACATTCGCTTCTGGCGAGACACCCCACCTCTGGTTATCGTGGAGTTAAATTACGAGAGAATCACACCCACCTGCAAGTATTAATGTGTGTACGCATGTTCCTGAATATTCAACCAGCTGCGCACACTTATAAAATAACATGTAAGATTAAAATCAAGTAATATATCCAACAAAATCCCAGTTAGCTGAAAACAACGGTCATTTTTATTTTCAGAAATTCCGCCCAACTTGTCACTTCCGGAAATCAGCAAATCCAGTGACCAATAAAACGTCCGTTTCATTGTCACATGATCGGCCCTTTGTGCATATAATATTGCACCACGTGTGATCACACTGGAGAATCGAAAACACGCCTATTTGCGAAGTGCAACGCTTCTCGGCGCCAAACTGTCATTGTTTCAGAAATCTTTCGCAATATCGACTGAAAAAAGGCCGAAATATTCAATTTTTGTCAATGAAGGTGTGCACGGAGCAGTAGTACATCTTACGGACTTCCACACATGGAATTTACATGGAAAAGTTGAATACATTTCTCAGACTAGTGAAAACAGTTTTGGTACCCTACCTCAAAACTGGGCACGATTTTAGATTAGATTAGATTTATTCAGTAACCATTGACATAGGACAAAAACATGATCAATAGTGCAAATACATAAAAATCATGGGTCGCCAATCATGGTCACCAGGGAATAAAACACCGAAAAGTTTCCTGGTGAGAATACTTATTTCCACGGCGGTCCCTTGATAGTGATCCATGATGGCGATGGCTAGAAATAATTTAGTCAATATAAATATATATAAATAATTGGTCTAACTGACCACACCAGAAATTGAAATATCACAGTAATTTGATAACAAGTCTACTCTTGCGGAGAGAAAACCACGCCGGAGAACAGAGAAAGGCTCACAACATGCAAACACAATTGGAAGCCCATCCCACGTCCCCCTGCAGTAGGCCTACACCTCCGCTAGAGTAGAATAAATACCTATATAAATATAAAAAATATGTTATAATATAATAACGGTTACTATGCTAATTTTAGACTTATACTAGTCTAAAATCATTTAAAATACTGAATATAAATAAAGTGAAAAGTTAGTAGTAAATATATACTCCATCTTCATGTCTTTGTAACTCTGTCCACATGTGTTTTCTGACAGCATGTTTAAAAGTTAAAAAGTTTTCTTGCATTCTGAGATGTACCGGTAGACGATTCCACATTTTACTGGCTGAGTAACGAAAAGACTTGGCACCCGCAGACTTTACATGTGGTAGGACCAGGGATTGCACACTTGTTCTAGTGTATCTGTCATGTTCTTGACTGACCATGAAAAATGAATCTCGTAAATATTTTGGGGCTGTTCCGTGACGAAATTCCCGCATTTCCTATTTTTGACATGGTTGTCAATAATTAGAAATCAGGAATTTCGTCTCTATATCTAGCCTAACTGGTGAATGCGCAGCACAAAAATTTTAAAAATTTGCAGTTCTAGTCTATGTACATGTTTACATCATATGGTCATATTAAGAACCCGAAATAAAATCACCGATTTTTTGATGATTTTAGCGTGGGCCAGTCCCTTTAATATAAAGAGATTATTAATCTTACTGCATAGCCTACTGGACCTATCACCTGATCTCTGTTCTGCCATTGATAGGTTGGCCTATAGGCCTACACGAGGCATGGTGGTCTGATATTAGGCCCTATAGGTCCATGAACAGCTAATAGCCTAGACCTGTGATTCACTACAACGTGGGGGCGTGGACCATGGATTGTTGTGCTCCTTTTATCCTAGAAAGTGAACGTTTTTTAACATAATTATGGTGATGACTGAGAGCAATCTCGAGCAAACTCAAGACACAGTAGGCCTACATAACTTTTTAATGCTGTAATATCACTGATTCTAACCAACCAGTCCTATTGTAGTACCCTCCAGTGGGTACTTTGATTGACGTACGTCCTTCAATCGTAGTACCTTAGTAATCCTACGTCAATCCAAGTACCGTCATTTATAAGCCAGATTATTTAGCCTTTTCATGGGTGCCCCCTAAGAAATCTAATGAACAGTTTTGTAAGCTCTCCCGATTGCCTGACACTGGTGATTCCCTTCTTCTGATGTGACAGCTTCTGCTGGAAATATCTGAACTTCCCATAGGCAAGTTTATAAATTAGTAAAGTTTCACCAAAGCATGCCAATACTATCTGGATGCTTTTCACACATGATACTCTAGTGTAATAAGCATGGGGGACACAAAATTCTGGGCAATAACGAAAGGTAAATATATTAAGAACATTTAGAATATACAATATTGAACTTTCTATGGCATAAATAATAGAAATAAGATAAATTTGAGCACACCCCCTCTGCAATTTTCAACCATGCGCATGTGTAGTACGTCCATTTAAGTACCATTGGGTACTTTGATTGACGTACCTTGCTGGAGTAGTACTTTGTGGTACTTCGATTGAAGTACTGTGATTTGAGCCTTATCAACTAAAAATACATTTTTATCATTAATATGCCATAGATTCCAATGCAAATCAAGTCCAATACTTGCTTTAAACCTTACACAATATGTTGACAATGATTATCTTACCCCCTAAACAAAGCTGCCGCTTTATTCACAAAATAAGGCACTACCACGTGTTGAGTTGTTCTGGGGAGTACAAATGACGTCACCCATTTCTGGAGAACAACACCTAAGATTGGATGGGTTTAACCAATGGGAAAGCTTATTACAATCGTACTGGAAGCTATTTAAATATCAGTGGAAGTACTTGCATTGACTTACCAAGGTACTTCGATCGAAGGACGCACGTCGATCGTAGTACCCAAAAGAGGGTACTACAATCGACGGTCCGCCTTGACCTAATTATCGACCTGATCAATCGAGACCAAGTCTTTCATAATTATGAAGGCAAAAGGGAGACTAGGCTAACACATTTTTTTATTGGAAGCCATTTGTGACTGAAATCTTCAATTTCCAGTTTTATTTCAGCCACAATTGGGCTAGGCCTATAGGCTACTTACCCCCTGCTTATTGTGTCACCCAAGTGTACGATAGGGCCTACAGGGCCACACGAGTGCACATGTAGTTCACATGTATGCGAGCCATTCTACAAAAACAGTGAATTTGGGGGTTTCACATTGTATAAAAATAAAATCCACAAAAATTCAAACGTATTTATTATGTTTTTCAGACAACTGAACAATATCAATCAGTATTTGGCAGTGATCGTTTAGTACCCCAACACAGGTGGTGGAATAAAATTATTGGATGGCAAATATGTCAACACCGTACCATTTTGTAATGCTAAGCACACATTACACCACAACCTCACGTTTTGCGTCTGCATTATATCCAGGTGATCCATTTCTATAAAAAGGAGCTTTGAAAATTATCCTTGGTCTCATGGTCAGGAACATAAATAAAATAAAACGTTACATGTAGAGGTCATCACCTTAATAGATTGGCGTCATCACGTAACATAGCCTGTCAGACGTAACCAATAGGTGCATATGTACACATACAATTTCACTAATTATTAAAATTGGCCTACTTCCATCTAGTTCAGCTGTTTTAAGCATCAAAAAATGTAAAGTGGATTAATATTAAAGCTTTCCAACACAATCTGTCAACACCATAACAAAATTTGTCAGCACCGGAACAGAAATATGTTATGGTGATGACTGTTACTGTTATGACAAATTGTATGTCTATTGAATATTTCCCCCTGAAAAAATCTATAATATCACCCAATCTATATCATATATTTGGGTCACACAAATCAGCTTAACGACATTGACTTTTGATTTCTACTTTCAACTGTGGCTATATGTGGGCCGTTAAGGTGATGACTTACAATAAACATTCCATTTAAAATTATTCCTTAGAGTGGTATTTTGAAAGACAAAATATGAAACTTTCACCAACCTTGTGTGTCCCATGCTAGAACACAAAAGATCAGTCGTATGCAATGATCATCACAACATACCAGTTGCAATGAACACCAGCTAGCCTCATGAATATGCTGTGTTATGGTGTTGACATTACTTTGATGGGCACATTTGTCAATGCAACATGTATGCTACCATACGGCAGCCTTTTCTCTGTATGATCTGATTGGTATTCCCTGAGGTTACAAACTAGGAAATACATTTCCAGATACCTGGCACTTATGTACATTGCAAAATGTTATTAAACACCCAAATTAAAGCATTCCAACACAATCTGTCAACACCATAACAAAATTTGTCAGCACCGGAACAGAAATATGTTATGGTGATGACTGTTACTGTTATGACAAATTGTATGTCTATTGAATATTTCCCCCTGAAAAAATCTATATTATCACCCAATCTATATCATATATTTGGGTCACACAAATCAGCTTAACGACATTGACTTTTGATTTCTACTTTCAACTGTGGCTATATGTGGGCCGTTAAGGTGATGACTTACAATAAACATTCCATTTAAAATTATTCCTTAGAGTGGTATTTTGAAAGACAAAATATGAAACTTTCACCAACCTTGTGTGTCCCATGCTAGAACACAAAAGATCAGTCGTATGCAATGATCATCACAACATACCAGTTGCAATGAACACCAGCTAGCCTCATGAATATGCTGTGTTATGGTGTTGACATTACTTTGATGGGCACATTTGTCAATGCAACATGTATGCTACCATACGGCAGCCTTTTCTCTGTATGATCTGATTGGTATTCTCTGAGGTTACAAACTAGGAAATACATTTCCAGATACCTGGCACTTATGTACATTGCAAAATGTTATTAAACACAGAAAATCACCTTTTGGACACGTTACGGTGTTAACAATAATGTCATACTCGGATACCAAAAACTATTATAATGGGTGCACTTAGGAGAGTGTTTTTTTGCCAACATTGTTCACATTGATAGTGAACTGTTGACATGGGCAGCTACATTTAACAGCCTTTAATTTAGGTAGTGGGCCTATTCAACGTTATATTGCTAAGACTAGTCATATACGCTAGAGACGCATACAACGGTTTTGCTAACTAGCCAAGATTGTCGTACAGGCTAGCCTGAATACAAGGCTATTCCGCCCGAGGGCAAAATAGACTTGTATTCAGGGCTATGTCGTACCCAGCAAACATTAGGTTTACTGTTGAGCTAACGTCGTAGACGATAGGCTAACGGTAAACCAACGTTGGGCCAACGTCTCAATTTTGCTGAGTAGTGAAAGTGTTCAGGTAATATATAGGCCTTTGCGTAATGAAAAGATTTAGACCAAATATAGGCATCCATCATAACTTATATGGTGATAATGTAGATGACAGGTTTAGGCCTATTACCACTGATGACAGTTTGCAACTTTATTGAGTAGGCCTAGACAGCAATTCTTCTTGTGTAGGCCTACAGCCTTATCACGCTTGGGCCCTACCTATGGCTGATTTAATGTCGACTTGACATTTATTTGTCCCGTATGATAAGACTAGACCTGACAACGAGTCACTCTTCGCTGTACATCATGTAGGCCTACATGTAAACTATAGCCTTGTGTGGGCTACATATTAACCTCATCCTCCTATTCTCCCAATCTCCCAATGCATGTCATGTGAACTAAGCCTACATGTGTACTTGTGTGACCATGTACATGCTGTAGGCCCTATCGTACACTTAAATGGGTGACACAATAAGCAGGGGGTAAGTATAGCCCGATCGTCGCTGAAACAAAACTTGAAACTGAAGATTTCAGCAACACATGGCTTCCAATAAAAAATGTGTTAGCCTACTTTCTCTCGGGGACAAGGCCAATCATGTACGCAGAAATGACTTAATAAAGAGTTGTTTGACTAGTTTAATTTACATATGTCAAAACTGTGGATCTGTAAACACATACCTCATTTTTATTACATGAAACAAATGAAATATGTCGTTAACAATACTGTGATACAATAAATAAATTGAAATTATACATCATAAATATTACAATTCGGAAGTCATTTAATGACACTTACAAACTTTGGCGCCTTGAATAACAATGGTACACTATAGGAGCTTAGCACAGGTGTGAGTCAAGCTGGACAAGCACCTGCTGTGGCATATATAAAAAAAAAACAAGGATAAATTAGTGTCTTTTAATCACACAGTCATTATTTACATATATTTGCATACTTGTATTAAATAATAATAATTATGAAAGGCTTGGCCTCGATTACACAGGTAGATAATAGGACTGGTTGGTTAGAATCAGTGACATTCCAGCTAGGCCCTACATCCCATGCTCAACTCATATGTCACAAGCAGCATTAAAAAGCTACCCTGCAAACAATATTACGTTGTATTAACGCCCCATAAACGTACAGCATTCGTACTTAGGACGTAACTCTGTGAACTCCCATTTACGTCCTTAGAACGTAAAACATAAATGTAACGTTATTGGGACGTTCTGGGGACGTTAGGGTTATTATGACTTCGTCCTCAGCACGTCCTCATTCCGGTCATCCACGAATGACGAAAATGGGACCTTAACGAACGTTATATTACGTACAGTATTTGCAGGGTATGTACTGTGTCTTGAGTTGAAGTCGAGATTGCTCTCAGTCATCACCATAATTATGTTAAAAAACTTTTATTTACTAGGATAAAAGGAGCACAACAATCCATGGTCCACGCCCCCACGTTGTAGTAAATCACAGGTCTAGGCTATTAGCTGTTCATGGACCTATAGGGCCTAATATCAGACCACCATGCCCCGTGTAGGCCTATAGGCCTACCTATCAATGGCAGAACAGTGATAGGACCAGTAGGCTATGTAGTAAGATTAATAACTGTCCTTATATTAACACACATTTTGTTAGGCCATAGTCTATATTATAAATATCATTTAAATGTATTTATTCCAGCTGTATACTACATAACACAATAATCTTAAGCAAATTGCTTAACAAATTGCCTTAGATAAAACAAATCCGTACTTAACATAGCCATGCATATACCAATACTAACATATATAGTTGCCCCAATAGGCGTCTTAACATTGCTCCAATGTGCGAGCAACATTGATTTTACAACGTTTCAACGGTTTATTGTCTACGTAGATCAGGCTGATCCACTCTGCTTCTGGAGCATAGCGCAAAAGTCCCCAGCTTGGACTATTGTCTACGCAGGTCATTAAACAAATAAATAAGATATCAGTGGCGTAGAACATAATTACTTTAACCAAATCTATCCCATTATAGAACGTATATATATGCAAATAGATTTAAAAAAAATAGCATATGAATGGAATCCTGTCCAGTTTTGGGGTAGGGTAGCCTACCGAAACTGTTTTCACTAGTGTGAGAGATGTATTCATCTTTTCCATGTAAATTCCATGTGTTGAGGTTCGTAAGATGTACTATTGTTCCGTGCACACCTTTATTTGACATAAATTGAACATTATGGGCTTTTTTTCGGTCGATATTTTGAAAGATTTCTGAAAAAGTTGACAATTCAGCGCCGAGAAGCGTTGCACTTCACCAATAGGTGTGGTTTTGATTCTGCAGTGTGAGTGTGTGTGCACAGCAGCGCCACAGACATCATTGTTGTACAACTATCAGCAGAGCAAAATGACGACGGCGCTGAATTATGAAAATGAATTTTGTCGCGATAAAACTTCGATATAGTTTTTTGCACACTCTTATAGCAAATGATTCTAACACAATAAAATACATAATCTATCAAGGAGTCTCTATCAAGAGAAAATTAATGACAAAGCCTAGGAGTATTCTATAAACTTGTAAATTCATGGCAAGGTGGGTTTCATTTTTTTAATTTCTCGCTGACAAACATGGGCGATGTTGAGATCAATTCTCAGCCCTCGTGCTTGACCGAGGACTGAAATCTTAGCTAGCACGCCCACACACACTTTGTGCACTGACATGAGTAATTCCATCATTGGCACGCAAAATTGCGGGACATGGCGTAACTCGTTTTCCGGGCCAGTGTAGGCCTACATTATGGTACGAAGTCACCTCAGCTAATTGTAATAACAAATGCTGTCAGACCAAGTTCATTTACCAAGGCACAGTCTGGACAAATGTGCAGTGCGATATAAATGAGATAGTTCGACGCAACGCATTTAGTACAGATAAAGCTGGAACGCAGACATTGGTCCAACATTGGGTCAATTACTCATGTTTGGTGTGTGTACACATCGCAACCCACACTTGAGACAGCAATATAATGATATTAGAATAATCATGGGAACTAAACACAAGTCTGGTATCGTATCGTACATATTGCCATCTCTGTCCGACCATGTGCTCATTAACACCTGAGTGAAGTGAAGCACGTGGAGGTGAAGTGCCTTACTCAAAGACATACCAAGAAAACAACGATGTTTCAACATTGATAGGGGAGAAACATGATAATTTATCTGAGAAACTGCACCAAGCGTGGATTAAACCCGCACGACAGCCAGCAGTTATAGTGAAGCGCCAAGCCATTAACCCTTTAACCACCGGTGCCCGGCTGCCGCATATATTCGGGTTTTCATTATTTATTAACACATTAAGTACCACCTTTTGAACATGTTGAAGATAAAAATTTGACATCGATCAGCAATATTTGAAAACAGTTGACCTCCATTTTGTCAAATCTAAATAATTTTCACTCACTTGAAGTTGTGGATCGCGTCAGCGAGACACAACTTCAAGTGGGTGAAAATTCAGATTGAATAATTTGGCGGTTAAAGAGTTAACCAATGTGCGTCCCCCTAACGTCTGCTTAACGTCCCTCTCTGACACTGTCCAACTAACACGATACATTCACCCATTGTTGGTTTGGTTCAATGTTGGTTCACCGTCTGCGACGCTGAGCCAACATCAATTCAACACAGGGTCAATAATAGTGTGTGAATTGCGAGATTGAGGGGGTGGTGTCACTACTTTCCCAGCAAACACGAGACATTGACCCAATGCTTGACCAATGTTAGACCAACGTTGTAGACGGTGGGCCAACATTGGTCAAACATTGGTTCAATATCTCGTGTTTGTTGGGTTGGCAAGCCCCAAGGAGTCAAATACTTAATTTAGCACGTGAGAAATTACTTGTTCGTGGACAATCAGCATATATTTGTATCTCAAAAATATTTTGAAAAATTATAACTTTAATATATGCTGATTTTGTTTTTCGAATTGTTCGTCTTAGAAAAAACAGCGTTTTTTATGACTTTTTGGATACTGTTTGCCACTTTATGATCACGCAATGTTGCTTTCTCAATTATTATTATTATTTTCACACCAGACTGTAATACGAAATCCCCGCTCAATCAGAATTTGTCTTTTCATGATCAGTTAGTTTTTTAAAGATTTATTTATATTTTTGCACATTAAAACATATTTTTTCCAGCACAGACCTACAAGGCGACAATTAACCCATTATAAAATGTGCCCAGAGGTATGCTGAGCACGGTACAATTGGTTGTGGCTATAATTGTGTGAGCGAGCTTGAAAACTAAGCTACTAAGATGTTGCTTACCATGATAGGTAGATCCATTAGTTTACACATGTAGGCTACATCCAGTCCATTTTAATTTTAAATATGGATAATAAAGATAATAGTAATAACATTTGTTTTTGGGACCTTTGTGATTATTGGAGTCTCTCCTTGTGAGAATGGAAGCAATCGATTTCGTCGGGCCTCAAATAACCACAAACCGACCAAAACAAACGTTATTGCTATATTACATGTGATCATAGCATTGTAATCATGGTAATTTTATATTTATCAATTTGATCGCAATACATCATTTTAAATAATTAACTATGCTGATATAGATGAAAAAGTTTGCCACGTTGAAAAAAATTATTACAAAGAGCATTTTGAAAAAAAACAACATAGTCCTAATCGTCATAATAAGTGCCATTGGAGAAAAATACACGTTAGATTTATTTTCAAATTCAATTCCTTTCTCTTCACTATTATCACAGGTGATCGTGAAACGCAAGATTATCATTATAGAGAATAAAGAACTCAGTTGTGTCTTGCATAGTTTGCTGGGTCTGTGGCAGGCCTACAAAATGACTGTCGTGTCTGTGTTGATATGAGGGTCCGGGATGAGTTGTAATCTGCGACTAACATACTTGGATCAACATGATCAAGTATTGGAATGATTGGAAATTGTGTACATCTCCATCATGTTCATCAACATGGAATATTCAAAATCTATATTAAACTCGCTGATTAGCTCAGGCTGAAAATTTCCCCGATTAGAGTTTAGGATAGACTCAACCCACTGGGCACACAACGTTGTTACGACGTTGAATCAACGTCATTGACGTTGCTTCAACCTCGCAACAACGTCGTGTGCACAGTGATAAGTTTAAACTTAACTGCTGGTAAAATAACTCTTTGAAATCTTTGACATCAAAAGGTCATACCCAGAAACCAAGAGATATTGACTCAATGCTGTTTAAATGTTTGTCCACCGTTTTTGACGTTGGCCCAACATGGAAACATCATTAACCCTCACAGTGCGGGGATCGACTTTAGACGTCAGATTCTGACGTCTAAAGTCGACCTCTGCGCTGTTTAAGTAAACATATTTATAATGGTACACCCATAACTGAATCGGAAAGAGCTAACTAAGACATTTATGGCGATTTCAAAATGAAAAAAACCTTTTGGCCTCCATGGTTTGAACAAAAATATTTCAGCGCTTTAATTAAGGGTTAAATTTGGTAAACGTCTTTTGTTTGCTGGGTAGGCTATGTAATAGGACTAACATCAGATTCGAGCGTTTAATATAATACCTGGCGCCGATACGTCAGCACCCAGGACCTGTAGCTTTTATACTAGGCACTGTTTTTTTAATACTATCATAACGAGCTCTAAGTTTTGGCATTAATCTATCTGCCAGAAGTTTACAGTCGTTCGATGTATAATTAAAAGCCTTGTGCCATTTAGATATCTCAAATGTCAGCACCTTCTGTTTACGTGTTCCACCAGAGCAGAACTCTGTGACATTTGACATCACATAATTGAAGGTCTCCAGCTCGTCCCAGAAATCAAGACCTTCCATTTCTATATTTGCCCAAAGCGTTTTGTTATAATGTTCATAAAGGGCGAAGTCAATACTACTGAAATTACGAATCGCTTGTGTCAGTTGGTCGTCGTTATTGACAACTAGTGGAGTTCTGGCAGTATTACGTGTGTAGTATATTATATCAGGCAGGCTCCAACACATGTATCTCCTCCAAAGCACCAAAGACTCATTCATATATTCAACTATTAACATAAATTTAAAACGTTTTTTGATAGTCTCAAGCCATGCTATGACTGCCTGGGGATTGTTTGTCTGGTCCACATATTCTTTTTTTGAACTAGGAAAGCCCATTGGAAACCCAAGATCAAACGCCTGAGCGTTATGTAAGATAGATACATAGTTAGGTACACAAAGACCACTTTTTTTGGCAGATGGCGATGTGTAGATCCTATCCCACTTATGTGGATCTTTGAGGAATTCTTTAACTGTATTTTCACCTGGGATCTTGGCTATTTTAGCCACATTGAAATAACTGAATGCAGATCTGAAGTGATATTCTGGCAGGCGTATGGAGGCAGTGAATACTGTGTCAGGAGGCATCAGAGCGGGGAAGGTTATATCATTATACACTGTATGCTCACATAATATATCATAGGTGTCAGTTTTCTTAGGGCGATACATTCCTGGATCCAGCGGATAAGGCCATCCAAGATTATTCCGCCAAGTGATTGGCAGAACGAACGATAAGTTCCGCTTATAACCAAACCGTCTGACCATGGCTGATAATGTTTCACTTGCTGTCTTGTGGATTTTTATGTAAACTAAATGATTGCGCTCTTCCGTACAATGGTGTCTCTCCTGAACATGATCTATGATGGATCCATTCGTTTGTGATTCGTTAACTAAGATGTGATCATCCATCACAGGGTAGGTCGTGGCGACACTGTGATTTAAAAATATCCTTTCTGAATAAATCATCTTCATCCATTGTGAAGTGTTATTTTGGAAAAAGTATGAGAGGCTGATACCGAGCAGGGCAATAAAAACCAGTGTGACGGCCAGGCAACGAAATCTGCTCGCTCCACTCTCCATAGATGACCTGAAACATCAGCAAAATATTGTAAATGGAAACATACGGTATACCATAGCAAATAAAAAACTTCTTGTCCTTTGATAAAGAAGTGTTGAAAATTGATTTTGACTTGTTTTTCCCAGTGTCTCAATTGTTTTTCAAAAAATGCATTTTTTTCAAAACAGGCTGCTCGAGTCATCTTGAAAAAAAAATATTTGAAATGTCAGAGAGAAGTATGGTTGTACTGGTTTTACAAGAATAATTATGTACAATGGTTGTCTCCCACCAATTCTTCAATTTATATAGCAGGCAAGGGGAAATTTCACAATCAATATGTACATGTATGATCGGATGATATATAAGCGTTCTTACTATATAAAAGTTTCGACATGATTATAGTTGAAATGTCATAGGTCAGTAGTCTACAATTGAGTAATCCTACAAATGCTGATAGTCAATATCTAAATGGCATCCCATAATTATAACTGTGATGCATATAGTGCACAAATAATTGTGGTAATACTTATTCCGTAGTAATATTTAGCATGTTTAGAGTAGTTTAATAACAGTTGCTGAAAATATGATACGGCAAATTATGATTGATCAATTCTCAGGAATTATGCAAACGTATAGGGGGCCCACATAAGTTACAGTCATGTCAAATATAATTATGCATCTCATTTAAATAGGGAAATAGCCACTGAACGTAAAAATATTAAAGTGTTTTATTTAAAATCGTATGTTGGTTACCAGTCTATGTTCCGAAGGTTCTATGTTTCAAAGGTTTTATATTCCCAAGGTCCCAGATTCCGAAGTTCCTATGTTCCGAATGTCCATTGTATTGGTACTACTGCCCGTTGCCATGGTACTACAACCCATTGGCCTAGTTGCTGATAATATTATAAATGATAGGAAAATGTACGTAAGCACTAAGTTTTTTCGAATCATTGCTTTGCTGATTATTGCTCCGCCGATCATACCCGGTATGACTGGGCCGCCTAACTCATTTACTGCGCGAGGCCCAGTCACACTGACTGCCATTTTGTTTACACAGAAAGCTGTGTAAAAACGACACTCGCGCTGCCAACCAAAAGACTCGGATGTCAAGAAATTAGGACGACTATTTCAAGTGCCTATAAAAACTAGGCCATTTTCAGCAGACGTATACTTTTGATCGTATTATAACTCATTACATTTAAAAATGGAGGTCACTGTGTCAGAGCCTTGCGATGTCATCAGGGCACGCCGATCATTGCTCCGACGACAATTACTCAGACGATAATTGCTTCAACGATCATTGTTTTGACGCTCAGATGCGCGACACTGTAGGCCTGGGGATCTAGTAGGGAATAATTAAGCCTAATGGTTGACTGAAATACTCACACACATGTATCCTGATGCGGGTGACTGCCAGCGAAATAACTTACTATGTATTTAGTTAAACATGGCAAACATAATTATCTCTTTAAGTGCTTCATTACTACTTAACATTTTCCTTTCATTTGAAGTTGGCATTGCTCACGCAATTGCCAACTTCAAATGAAAGGAAAATACCTCCTCACTTAAAAATTAAACCTGCTAAATTTCACAATGGGGGCTTTACTCAAGATTTATACATGCATATTTGTTCAATTTCTGTCAAATTTTAGTTGTGAAAAAACAGTATGAATGAGCTTAAAAGCGTCGCCCGCACTCAAAGGGTTAAACAGATATATTGTGATGGTAAATGTATACAATTATGCTACCTTATTGAGTGTTATTACGTATATACACTGATATATGGGGATATATTTTATTCTCTTATGATATGTATTTTATATGACTGACATAAAATTAATGAATTTAAATTTTAGGCTAATATTTGCACAATACCACATAACATTTTGCACAATAACAATATTTGTATTGTTACTAAGTCATATGTGACCCGCCACGCGAAAAGGGCCATTAGGTCAAAATTCGATATGATAGCCGTGTCCATCCTGTTTGGATAACTGAAAGAATTTTTGAAAAATATTCATAAATTTTGTTTTGATAAATTGGGTATGCAGGTATGTAATCATTAAATTTAAATTTTAAATGACGTCATAAATAATTTGAATGAAGCCGCGGGGAGGTACCTTCTCGCGTGGCGGGTCACATATTCATATTATAATATTAATTCTGAAGTAATCACCTGTTTAAAAGTATTTATATAACGTACATGCTTATATTTGAACATCACAAACACACGATTTAAAAAGAAGAGACTTAATTCTGTGCGATTTGGAGAGCGGAATTTATCTCAAAAGAACTAAAATCAAAGCAAAACTGGTATTTGTTTTAATCGCGGTCGCTGAATAATCGCTATTGTCAGCTTAGAGCATAATGGTCAAGTGTTTTGTGAATTGCATTGAAATAACATAATTACTATCGAACGGTATTGATGTTGCTGTGATAACACAACACACACTTGTTCTCAGCCAGTTAACCCTTGTGGCACTGAGTTACTAAATTTGAATTTTCAGTCACTTGAAGTTGTGTCTCGCTATCGCGACACACAACTTCAAGTAACTGAAAATGTATGTGATTTGTGAAATTTATGTCCCAACATATACATGTAGCAGCGTTTCAAGATTGAAGGCATATTTTACTTTAACAACTGGTTATACAGGTGTTTATAAAAAGACAGAATGTCTACTGTAGTCGACATTAGTGCTCTAAGGGTTAATATCAATCAATGAATCAGCTATACCTAGTATAGTAGGCTTACTCAAAAAATCATAGGGTCTACATGACATTGATTTGATCACAACATCTACCATCAATAATCGGTCAACACTCAGTTAGCTGGTTTTGTATTGATGAATCACTTGTTAACATTACCACGCCATCATGTAATCAAAACAATCGAGTAAACATGCTAAATACCTTATTATTTACTGCAGTTACAGCTCGCACAACTATCTGAACCGTCTCCATCTCTCTACACAAAACAATGACCAGACTGGCAACGTACACAAACGAGCGGGGCACAATATATTGTTGTGGTATTCAGGTACACACTGTCAGCTCGGAGGCCGCCGCCGGGAGATAATACAATCAACAGGGAGGGGCGGCTGCAGTACGTAGCCGGTAGGATACAGCATCCCATCTGGACCGGCGCACGGTTCCTAGGGCGACGGTTGTATAGATGACAGATGACTGCGGGGGATACCAGACGACCGTCCGCAGTCTGCCCTGCATTAGCCGAACGCTGGGTCAAATGATAGGTCAAATAGGCGCTACTAATGCCAGAGGGGTCGATGAGCAAAACTGCAGAAATACGATCATATAAAACGATATTAATAATTACAGAGAAACAAATTCGCCTGTATATAGGCATATACTTATGATTGTTATATTACAAGGAACATGACTGAGAAAATAACCCGATGTTTGGCTAAAGTTGGGCCGACGTCGTAGACGGTACACCAACATTAGCCCAACACCGTGTCAATGTTTCACGTTTAATTTTACTGGGATATTACAGGCAAGGACGATTTATAATATTTTGTTGATAGCATGCAGTCAGCAAGATTCACAGAACAATATGTAAATGCTTTTTTATTTCTCAGAGGTTGCGATGCTGAACAAACGTTAACAATGCATTGGGTGAACGTCTTGAGCTAGCTGAGTAGGCCCTATGGATGAACAGAAACAAATAATTTATTACGATTGGCCAAATATTTAAATATGTCACGAACCAGAGATAGGCCCAAACATGTTGGCTGACCAACCCACTTGAAGCACCATCGATCAACAGTGGGCCAACTGTTCACTTTTAATATTAATTTAAAGGTGTAGTCAACTGTTAAAATTCACGGGACAAGGGTCCCCCAGAAGGCAATAGTGCCCGTGGGTAGGTCAAGTCCCTATTCCATAAAAATACTAAATATGCGTTTCATACCTAAAGCCTCACTAAGAGCAAGTTCTCAAATCACAGCAAGTTCATATATACTTGAGCGACATCTATGAGTTTATAATTCAAAGATCTTGGCCCTTACCCCTACTTGGTCGCTTGCTTGCAAACAAACTGACTGTATTACTGCTGGGATTTTGAAACTGCTTGACCCAAGCTTGTATTGACATGCCCAGTAAACACAAAACATTTGTATGACTTGGACCAATGTTGGACCAACGTCGAAGACGTTGGGCCGACGTTGTATAAATGTTATACAAATGTCTTGTGTTGGCTGGGCAGGCGGACTTTCTCTCAAACATTGTACATTTATTCAATGTTGGTTCAATGTTGGGCCAGCGTCGCAGACGTTGGCCTAGCATTAAAACAGCATTGGATCAATGTCCCGTTTAAGTAGTATCTTGTAATCAGTTCGTTCAGTGGCTATATTAATGCCGTCAATCTGTACTCAATAGGCTACTGCTGGCCTACACTTGACCGTCCCAGGCATGCGCGTCTTGCTGTTGAATCATTCTTTAATGCACACATCCTTGCTTTATGACACCCTGCTCTTGGCGTTTACCTGTTTACCTTAAGTGCCAACATATTACAGACAGGTTAATGACACTCAGCGTAGCAAACCGTGGTCCAATATTGAGTCAATGCTTGGTCAGTGTGTCGTGACTTTTATAGTGATTTAGTGATTTAGTCAGACCACAAACGTAAAACACGTGTAAGTTATTGCCCTGTTTTTAACCGCACCGCTCATAAACACGAGACGTTCACCCAATCGTGGTACAATGTTGGGCCAGCGGTGTACACGGTGGGCCAACATTGTACCAACGCCTCGTGTTTGCTGGGAATTGATACTTATAGATTATATCATGGATCAATGGAACAACGCATTTCAAGAACTGTCCAGTACATAGAAGTAAGCTATGCCACCCAAAAACTAAGGTAATATCTTAAAGTACGTTATTATTCGTGATGTTTTTTTTATTAAATGTGGCTATCCATACGGCAGAGTTATAATTGCAATTAGTGGGATCCCGTCATTTCGCAAACGAGGCTATCCAGAGAGTTACATAACATAGAATCACGTACGATTCGCCACTGCCTTTTAACAACGTTGTAGTCATGTATCTGTATATTATATGTAAGTTCACGCTAGCTTATGTATGTTCATCTACATAACAACAAGTGTCCAAAGTTTTACTTAGTTGTTTAAGCTTTCCATAGTGTATTTTTGCTGCTATATATTATAATATGTAGCTTCTAGTTATTTTATTTCTGGTTTTCGAGAGGGGAAAATATTTGCACACCATGGCAATCATGTTTATCTTTATATTTATCATGTACACCTTAAAAAAAAAACATATGAGTTTACTTAACTAACCCTCTATATGTACATATTGTTTATGAAAATATGTCAAAAAAACTTTTTACTGTTCCAATAAAATGTATGTCTGTCTATAATATTGATATGTTAGTAAAATAACTGTTAACAAACAAAATTGTATTTCATGCTACCGCATGATCACATACCACAGTAACTTATTACTTGAACAGTAACACCACAATACCGCCACAACATTACCACTGTCATCCTGATCACCACCACAGCACCACTACAATCACCACCATAATCACCACCACATTTACCCTGATCACCATCACAATCACCACCACAATCACAACCATAATCACCACCACAATCACCACCACAATCATTACCATAATCACCCTGATCACCACCACAATCACCACCAGAACACCACCACAATCAGCCTGATCACCACCACAATTACCACCACAATCACCACCACAATCACCACCACAATCACCCTGATCATCACCACAATCACCACCACAATCACCACAACAATATCCACCACAATAACCCTGATCACCACCACAATCACCACCACAATCACCACAACAATCACCACCACAATCCCCACCACAATCATCACCAAAATCACCACCACCATCACCACAACAATCACCACCACAATCACCAGCACAATCACCCTGATCACCACCACAATAACCACCACAATTACCACAACAATCACTACCACAATCACCACTACAATCATCACCACAATTACCACCACAATCACCACCACAATCACACTGATCACCACCACAATCACCACCACAATCACCACAACAATCACCACCACAATCACCACCACAATCATCACCACAATCATCACCACAATCACCCTGATTACACCACAATCATCACCACAATCACCACCACAATCACCACCACGATCACCACCACGGTCACCACCACAATCACCTTGATCACCACCACAATCACCACCACAATCACCACCGCATGCAAGCACCGCCACCACAACACCACCACAATCACCCTGATCACCACCACAGTTACCGCCACAACGTCACAACAATCACCCTGTTCACCACCACAATCACCAACACAACATCATCACAATCACCATGGTCACCACCACGACAACCAGATGATAATTTGTGTAGAGTTGTAGTGATATACAGATATATAAATATTATTTTATTTGAAACACAGGTGTGTAACAAAATATATTTTGACACATTTACGTAAATAATAATATACTTGGCAATATTGCTTTCAGAATCACCTTTAACTTTAAACCTTTAACTGCCAAATTCTTTAATCTGAATTTTCACCCATTTGAAGTTGTGTCTCGCTGACGCGATCCACAACCTCAAGTGAGTGAAAATTATTCAAATTTGACAATATGAGGGTCAACTGTTTTCAAATATTGCTGATTGATGTAACATTTTATCTTTAACATGTTTAAAAAGTGGTACTTAATGTGCTAATAAAAAATGAAAATCTGAATATTTGCGGCACCGGCGGTCAAAGGGTTAAACACGTTGCATATAATACACCTGGATAAAGATATATTTCCGTTTGTTTGTTTGTTTAAATTGAATATTTACACAATATATAAATATTTCCCTAAAGCAATTTTAGTTTTGAACTTTATAATAGGCACTAACATGCACATATTTCAATCGCGCATGCCACAATTGGCATACCAGTGATATGTCGCATGCGCTCTGGAAAGCTCCTGCTCGCATGCACGTATGTCACTCGCTTATTTTTAAAAGCATGCGCATTCGCATGCGAAATTGAAATACGTGCATGCACAAAGGCGAATGCGAGTGCACATAGAGCATGCGCTTCTTCAGAAAACCTTAACCCTTTAACCGCCAAATTATTCAATCTGAATTTTCACCCACTTGAAGTTGTGTCTCGCTGACGCGATCCAGAACTTCAAGTGAGTGAAAATTATTCAGATTTGACAAAATGGAGATCAATTCTTTTCAAATATTGCTGATTGATGTCACATTTTATCTTTAACATGTTTAAAAGGTATGCTAATAAAAAATGAAAACCCGAATATATGCGACACCGGCGGTTAAAGGGTTAATGTGGCATTAGCATGCGAATTTTCAATGTGAAATGCTGAAAAGCGCATATGCTGAAATTCGCATGCGAATGCAGATGGCACATGCAATGCTTTTTAATTCGTCAATCGCATGAACAATGTCGTTGACTTTATACACTTTCTTTTACAATACGCACATCGCCATGAATCTGGTCGTTTCAGGGAAGCCATAATTATCATTTATGTCAATTTCCAACGTTGACTTCTGTTGACAACATGACACTGATCAATATGATACTTTAACTCATAGCAGTCTAAGTCCGAGCCCAGCTCGGACCTTGAATTTATGACGCTGCAGTCTGAGTCCGAGCCCAGCTCGGACCTGGCAATAATGCTTTAGCCTTTCACAGATGACATCACTTGCGCAGCTATGAACACATCATGGGGAACCTAGAGCATGAAGGGTTGACTTATCTGCGCCACAACCGTTTCTGAACTAAAAATTGAACTCCAGGCTCAGATGAATACGAGGCTTTCGGTATTTCCCAGATGAGTCGGAAATGTCATCTCAAAATATGAAATCTGGTATGCCCCTCAGGGTATTTAGACAGATTAATAGATAGATAGATAGATGTTTTATTGACAATAATTCATGTCATTGCTGACTTCTTTGTCATAGCAATATATATATATATATATATATATATATATATATATATATATATATATGAATCACATATATCGGCATGGTCTGTACACTTACATTCCGGCTTGCCATTTACACATTTAAACAAACTTAGGGTATTATAAATATTCATCATAACTATTTAAAATAACGTCAACCACAATACATCATTATCTTGGTATATGTACATGGGACATATATGTTTCCCGCACCAAAATCAGAGATAAAATAGCTACTATAACTTATTCTAAATGGCAGCAAAAAAGACACTCTGGAAAGCGTAGAAACTTAAGGATTATATACAAGTTTACATTTTGTCTAGTGAGCGTTAAACTCTATTAATAGTTATATGATCTTTAACATGTTACATACTTTATACTTCGTCATTTGAGCACTTCTTGGTCACACCATACTATTTGACATTTCCACATAATTATCATTAAATATTACCACCGGAAGTGAAAACTTCCCAAACCTCAAAGAAAGAGTCAGTTGACAGAGCAGCTCTGACTAATTCCTTAGGGTCCCACCCGGTCCAATAACACAGGCGATGGGAAGGGTCCCCTTGTACCTGGCCAAGTTCGTGAGTGTGGAGCTTGTTAAACTACTATTTTCTCAAAACACACATAAGTATACTTTGCAAGAGCATTGATTACTGCATGGTTTTCGCTGCTGATGATAGATTTAAATTGTTCAGTATCGCATTGGGTATTAAAGTTTGTGATATATTTTCCAGCCTCATAGAGAAGAGCTTTTCTATCGGGTTCGAACATTATTACACTGCATAAAGAAATGAACTTCGTCATCAACTTGAGTCGTCTGACAACGTCGGCATATACGATTAGCTACAGGGGTTTTGGGTCTGGTATGTCTCCCCCTTTCTATTTCTAAATTATGGGAGCTAAGGCGAAGCCGGGCCACTGCAGCGATTAGTATTGTGTCAGTCAGATCACTTACATATGTAGCGAGTTTCGGAAAGAAAGAGAAAGTGTTGTATGTTCTAAGTTTTGTCTGTTGGTTCTGGCATGAAATTTTTTCAGTCCAGTCGTCAATAAATTTGTCTCCAGTTTGTTGTTTAACATTATTTATGAACCTACACCTTCTTTCTATCGTCTGTGTTTCCCAAAATGAACCCAGATTCAGATTAAAAGTTAATGTTTTTACATGCGTAGTCCAATTTTCGATTCCTATACTGTCTAGTCCCAAGAGACAGTTGTACGCGTTTTTAAAGATGTGGTTATCTGGTAAAGCTTTAAGACGAGCCCAGTATTTCAGAGTCTGGACTTGTTGTTTCAGCAAAAGAGGGAAATGACCGGTGTCGCCGGATATGGCCAGAGTGGGTGTTTGTCTTCTTACACCAAGCATGTTTTTTTAGATAGGAGAGATGTATTTACTCGAAGTCATTTTGCTCTCTACCATTGTATAGTATTTCAGAGCCATACATTAGAATAGGGCTTATCAAACTGTCAAATAGTTTTAGTGCTAGGTTTGGGTGTAATTTGCCCAGTGAGGGTGTGGTGTAGCTTTTAATCGCGTATAATGCTTTTTTAGCCTGCTCTGACAAGTAAGTATATTTTTTAGCAAACATGTTGGGGCTGTTGCTGCACCACAGTCCAAGATATTTGTATGATTCACATATTTCTAGTCTGTCCTCTCCTATCTTAAATTCATATGTCTCATCTGCGTACCCTTTATTGTATATGACTACTTTACTTTTGGGTATGCTAACTATTAGTTGCCATAATCTACAGTAGCCCCAAAATAATGAGATCTGCTTCTGTACTCTTTCGGCTGTATCCGAAAAAAGCACAATATAGTCAGCAAAAAGTAAATACATAATTACCATACCCCCTAATTTGACACCTAAGCTTCTATCTAGATATTCTGAGATGTCGCAAAGAAATTCTGTGAAAAGTTTCGGGCTTAAAACGCCACCCTGTAGGACGCCGTACTTGCTTTTAATGGGTTTGTTAAATTTATTTCTCCATTTAACACGGCCATTAGACTTTTAAACATAGATTTTATAACAGAGAGGAATTTACCGTCAACGGGACGTTTTTTCAACTTGAAGACTAATGCGTCTCTATTTACGTAATCGAATGCTTTCGTAAAGTCAATATAGCACGCATATAAAGGTTTTTTGTGTGCCTTTTGCGAGACTACAAGGGATTGTAGTATGAAAATATTATCGATGGTCCTGCTATTTCAAGACATACTTCGTTTTTGTATGACAAACGCGTTTCTAGGATAGATTCGAAGAGCTTACCTAAGGCTGGCATAACACTGATTCTCCTATAGTTATCTGCACATGATTTACTTCCACTTTTATGGATTGGAGTGATTGCCATTTATCTGGGTAATCCCCTGTGCTTAAAATATTGTTAAATGATGCTTCCAACAGTGGCAAGTACGTTATCATATCACTTTTAATAAATTCCAGTGATATGCCATCTATACCAGGTGATTTGCCTTTTGTTAGTTTGTTCAAAGCATGTATAATTTCACATGATGTAATGTTGCTGTTTAGTATGTTGTTCGCAATATCTTGCTTTATATTAAATGGTGGATTTTCATCTTTCCA
Source organism: Flabesymbios commensalis (assembly GCA_964017125.1). Taxonomy (NCBI): domain Eukaryota; kingdom Metazoa; phylum Annelida; class Polychaeta; order Terebellida; family Flabelligeridae; genus Flabesymbios; species Flabesymbios commensalis. The sequence goes on along the minus strand of OZ024909.1, from coordinate 54,664,388 downwards.
GCTACTTATTTTATTTTCAAGGAGGCTGCTATCGATTTGTCCCTGTGGCGGTGTGCTCTGTTTCAAAAAAACAAAAATAAAAATCGGATAGGTCTATGTCCACTTCATCTTGTGTGGATTTTCGTTTAAGGTTTTTCAGAAATCCCCAATAGTTGTTAGGGTTTTCGGTGGTTAAACATTGGAGTTCTTGTTTACATTTCTTGATGTGGGTTCTCTTTTTTCTCTGTACTAGTTGTTTATATTTCTTACATAAATCAAAATAGGTGTCGCTGTTTTTGGGTATAGCTATATCGTTCTGGTGTCCAAATCTATTAACGTCATTTTTAAGGGCTCCAGGACATTTCGCACCATAGACGTTTCGCCCCCCAAGACGTTTCGTACCCATCTTCAAGACGTTTCGCCCCCGTCGCCGTGACGACTTGTCCCAGTTTAAGATGTTTCGTCCCCCTGTGAGACGTTTCGCACCCACGGAAGACGTTTCGCCCCCTATGTGATACGTTTCGCCCCCTATTTGAGACGTTTCGCCCCCTATTGAGACGTTTCGCCCCCTGGGAAAGACGTTTCGCCCCCTCTCTAAATTAAGACATTTCGAACCCTTATGTGAGACGTTTCGCCCCCATTCTTATAGGACGTTTCGCACCCTAGGCAAGTCGTTTCGCCCCCATTCTCATAGGACGTTTCGCACCCTAGAGAAGACGTTTCGCCCCCATTCTTATAGGACGTTTGGCACCCCAGAGAAACGTTTCGCCCCCTCCCCAACTTAGAATAGGCCTACCTAGCCCCTATATATATTTCTAAAAATAAATATTCAGCCTTCAAATTTATATACGTTAATGTAATACAACTTACAATATTGCATTAAATTATTTATGTTTTATAGCACAATAAATCAAAGTGGCTGAATCAAGGAATGAAAGCGGTAAGTTATAGTAACATGCATGAACAACAAGGTAGCCTAAGTGGGCACACATACACATGTCTCTCCTATAAATGGGACGGCAATCTTAACAATTTTATGCTGTTTTATGATTTGGGTGCGAAACGTCTTTCTTAAAAATGAATATCATGCTGATTTATGAATAGCAAGCGAAACGTCTTTCCTAATTATGAAAAAGGTGCGAAACGTCTTCCCAAATTATGACTATAGGGGGCGAAACGTCTTTCTAATTAGGGGGCGAAACATCTTTCCAAAATATGAAGAGGGGGCGAAACGTCTTTCCTAATAATGAAATGGGTGCGAAACGTCTTTCCTAAATATGATTTGTGGGCTAAAAGTCTTTCTGAAATATAGTTTGGGTGCGGAACGTCTTTCTGAAATATGGTTTGGGTGCGGAACGTCTTTCTGAAATATGGTTTGGGTGCGAAACGTCTTTCTGAAATATGGTTTGGGTGCGAAACGTCTTTCTGAAATATGGTTTGGGTGCGAAACGTCTGCCTGAACTATGAAGACGGCAAAACGTCTTTCCTATTTATGGGGAGGAGGCGAAACGTCTTTCCTAAGTATGAGTTGGGGGCGAAACGTCTCACTAAAAAATGGTGTGAACTGACTATGGGGCGAAAAGACTGTGTACCTTTTTAGGTATCTTACATTCGCTATCAAACCAGCTGTTACTTGGGAAGCATTTTTGCTCTATTTTTTTGTTTAAAAGATGTTTTTTAAATAAACCGTTTGCTGCAGTTTCTATCAGAGTATTTAATTTATTTGTGTACTCAGATAGTCACTGCTGGGTTTTTCACACAAATCACAGGGTAGGTTTTCTATTATAGCCAAGCATTTTGAGCTACGCAGCGCGACCTGGTACTCGCTTTGTTTCTCTGGACACCATTTATATATGTATTGTGGTCTGTGATCTTCTACATTTGTATCCGGTGGTTTTGATTTCTGATTTGTAAAATGCGAGAACATTTGCAATGCAAACGTAATGGGTCTGTGATCGGAATCAATGTGTTTCGGACCAATTTGAAAATTAAGGATAAGGTTTAGTATGTTATATGGGGTTAAACGGTAGTCAACTACACTCCCGCCGCGTCTACAGTAAAATGTGTAGTCCCCTGTGTCGCAATCATCTCCTAACCGACCATCACATATTCTCAGTCCTGTGTTTTGCATATAAGTCTAACATGTTCTCTCCGTGTGTGTTACTTACCTCGTCCCGATTTATTCTTGACTTATTAGTTAAGTTAGGATTATTTAAACAGTTTGGGTTTTCGATGAAATCATTTTTTCGAGCCGGTTCTTGAATTAAAATCTCCACAGTACATCACGTGACAAGACGCAGTGTATTTCGCAAATTCAGATTCGAGTGTATCGAATATATCGTCTTCCACTGTATGACAGGATTCGCGTGGTGGTATGTAAACAATACCGATCATAATATTTTTCTTCAAGTTTGTAGGCCCGGTGTGTTTGATAGTTATCCAGACCAGGCAGTCATTAACTTGTTTGATTTGTACACTTTTGTTCAACCAATTTGCAATAAGGATTCCGATACACCTAGACGCTCGCTTAGCTTTCGAATGTCTATGTTTTTGTGGGAAGTTATAGTACTCGAATCCATTAATATTTAATGCAAAGTGTTTATCCCTCATTGTTTCTACGAAGCCGATAATGGTGAATTTCGTAAGATAGTCTCGTAGTCTCTTATCTTGCAATTTTGTTGAAATACCTTGAATATTCCAGCACAGTATATCAATTTGATTAGAATTCGGGTTACAACGGTTTTTTAAGGTTGGAGGTGTAATACAATTTAAGTTACTTACTCGTTTATTAGCTCTTCTCACTTGGCTTTTCGGCGTATTCACCTTTCTGCTCGGAATTTGCGATTGTGAAAATGTCCAGCTTCTGTAACGGTACGTGCTAGCAGATCTTTCCCCTTCTGTAACGGTACGTGCTAGCAGATCTTTCCCCTTCTGTAACGGTACGTGCTAGCAGATCTTTCCCCTTCTGTAACGGTACGTGCTAGCAGATCTTTCCCCTTCTGTAACGGTACGTGCTAGCAGATCTTTCCCCTTCTGTAACGGTACGTGCTAGCAGATCTTTCCCCTTCTGTAACGGTACGTGCTAGCAGATCTTTCCCCTTCTGTAACGGTACGTGCTAGCAGATCTTTCCCCTTCTGTAACGGTACGTGCTAGCAGATCTTTCCCCTTCTGTAACGGTACGTGCTAGCAGATCTTTCCCCTGATTATTTAAATGAAGTTTGTCTTTCATGTAGTAGGCATTTCGGCCCTGTTGGAAAGAGCTGGTGTCCAATATTTTAACTTGTAGGATTTTGTCTGCCGTGTATTTTAAGAATGTATTATAGGTATCGATTTTGTCATTCAGATCCGGATTGTCCCAGCGGTATGGTAAGGCTACCATGTATATGTCGGCTGTGGGATTAAGAGATACAGCTGTGTCTATTAACTTGTCACTGGCTAGTATGGTCTGTCCTAGTGATGTTTTATTGTTAGTACCACAGAGAAGCATTAGGCGATTGCTGTCCAAATATCCTTTGTTGTGAACTATATCGTTATGTATACGCTCAACAGTTGTACCACGTTTTACATATACACAGGTATTTTTTCCACAGATTCTCTCCCCTAAGCCTGCTCCCAGTGAATCTGTGATTACTGTGGTTTCCGTAATTTTACCTACAGGGGAGTTACGCTTGTTTGGCTGGTCAGGTGTTATGTTACGATTTTCAGCTGGTGTATTGTGTTTTTGTATATGTACAGGATTATGTTTGGTTGTCCTTCGTTGTTTGTTTTTCTTGCTTTTCACCTCTCTAAATCTATACCATGGTAATAGCTTATTTTCCCTATTAATTTGTGTACATAGACCTATTGAATGTTTCTTCGAACCGTCTGTGATGTATTTAATATATTTTATGTGAATTGATACAATGTTGTACTCCTGAATCTCCGTGGATCTAAAAAAAATACAATTTGTAAACAAAATTACCGAAAATTTGATTACCTAATTAGCATATTCGGTTACCATGGCAACATCACATTGGCAAATCAAATTAAGTGTATTTTGGTTATATGTTGTATGTGTGTTCCTGTGGTGTATGGGAAATACATATGCCATCATTCTGCTGTCTATTAGGAGTATCAGAATATGTCTCAAAATCACAAAAATGGCCATTTCACACAGACGTCCAATGTCGAAACGGCCAGACTGCTATGAGTTAAAGGGACATGCCCAGGTCTAAAATCATAAAAAATCTTAGCCTAATAATATAACCTTATGATGTAAACATGTCCATAGACTAGTACTGCAAAAGTTTTCTATTTTTTGTGCTGCGCATAAACCAGTTAGGGTAGATATAGAGACGAAATTCCTGATTTCTAATTATTGACAGCCATGTCGAAAATAAGAAATACGGGAATTTCGTCTCTATATCTAGACTAACTGGTGAATGCGCAGCACAAAAAATAAAAAAACTTTTGCAGTTCTAGTCTATGGACATGTTTACATCATAATATGGTCATATTAAGAAGCCAAAATAAAATCCCGATTTTTTTATGATTTTAGACCTGGGCATGTCCCTTTTATTGGCGGGATGCATATAATGAATGTAGAACATTTTCATTTTAGAAGAAGAAAAGTCGATGGTGCTGCGCACCATAAATAGCTCTTAGATTTATTCGATAAGAGTAGGGTATATTCATCACTTCGGGTTTCCTTCTGCCGGCATATTACCATGATACATATGTGCACAAAGCGACATAAAGGATGTAAAGCATTACCTATGTAGAACAGTTTTCTTTTCTTGGTATAACATTGGATAAACATGTAAACTGGAACGCACACACTAATAACATTTCAAACAAAATATCTAGTGTAATAGGCATTATAATTGGAATATAAAACATTGTACCTCCAGCAATTTTAAAGACTATTTCTAATAGTTTGATTTTACCTCACTTGCATTATGGGAAACTTTTATGGGATCTTAACAGTAAACGCATTTTTAAATTGCAAAAGAGGGCCATTCGAGCCATAACCTGTAGTAAATATAACTCGCACACTGAGCCATTGTTTAAAATATTAAATACATTCAACTTGAGGATATACTCAAGAAACAACAATTTAAATCATTATACCGCTTATTAAATAATAATGTACCGTTTTATTTCAGGTCTATGCTTCAAGGATTTGTCGGAAACTCGCATAATTATGTTACTAGACAGAAGAATAACCTTAGAATTTCACAAATAAAACACGAGTTTGCCAAAAAATGTTTTCGCTACTGTATTCATGTGTTATACAATACAAGTCCTAGGTCCATACTAGATAAGCTTTCATCACACAGTGAAGATGGATTTGTTTTATTTAATAAAAATTATATGATAAAGTTTTACAGTATTACCTGTACAGTATTAAATTGCTATATTTGCAGACAAAATAATATCTGATTGTCTGCGAGTGATTTGCCAAACGTCGAACTGTGGTAGTCTATGCATTTTATTATTATAATTACTATCTAAGACATGTTTACTCTCTTTCTCTTGTGCTGTCTCGGCGGACGCGGCACTTCTGTTCGCTGTTGGTTGGATGTTGGTACACCGTCTGAGACGCTGAACCATCCTTCTGCTGGCACTGCATTGTTGAGTCGTGTTTGGTGAGATACAATTCGTCGCCTCAGAGCTAAAGGATCCTATCTGCCACTCTGACGAGTGTCAGATAGGATCCTTTACCTCCGAGGCGACGATGTATCGCTTGGTCATTGTCACTGCATGTGTTGCCCGTACAGTAGGGTCATATCTGCCACTGTATAATAGTGGCAGCTACGACCCTTGAGTGCCGTAGTGGCGATATCGTCGCCTCGGAGCTAAAGGATCCTATCTGACACTCGTTAGAGTGGCAGATATGATCCTTTAGCTTCGAGGCGACGATATGTACATAGAATACAATGTTGTATGTATATATGTTTAAAAAAAATCAATTATATTAACGTTGTTTCGTGCTCAAAATAATATTCATTATTATAACGGGTGGCCCTTGTGCTAGCGACATACATTTGTCATAACAAGGGTCTCCCTGTCAGCCTTATTTTTGTTATGTTATCACTGTATTATATATGATTTTTTGACAAAATTAATGAATCCTGAAAAAATCTTCACTAACGCCATGGCCAAGAAATATTCCCTCACATTTTGTATGGACACTGAGGCGATCCCCAGTTTGATTGGTATAAAAATATCGTCTTGTAAAAATAGATTTATACATTTTGGCGATGAAGGGCAAAAATGTAAGATACTATCATTAGGTGAAAATAAAGCGTTCAGTACTAGTCGTCATTGCCACATGCCTGTCATTTTGCATGGAAGTGACATTGTATAATTTAGCATGCGAGCGGGATCATGCGGTTTGAGCGTGCGAGTGACATGTGTGACTTATCATGCGAGTGACATCATGGGATTAGCGCTGTGCACGCGAGCGGCATTCAATTTGATCAGCATGCGTGTGACTTCCAAGGGTATGCGAGTGACTTCTCATGTCTTATGAAAGCGCGTGGGTCACTGGCTTTATTTCAGGTCCAAATCGCATGCGATTATTGCTGGCAAAATTGGGGCGCGCATGCGAAAAATGTGGGTCGCGCATGCGAATAAAAAGACACTCGTATACTGGCATTAATTTGGCAATCATCAATGTTCTTCCAATTGTTGAAAATTGAAACCCAATTTGACAATTTTAAACACATCTATATTTTTGACGTGTACGAAAGGAATGTTAATATATAGACGTACTCCTTGATCCGATTAGAGCTACTGAGAATAACTGGCTACCAACCATTTATTTCTGAAACGTATCGAATGTCACGTGGAACCTTTTTATAATAGATTCATGTAGGCCTACAGCCTGTTTTCATATGTTAATTATATAATTGTTGCTGTATTTTCTCTGAGTGATTCAGAGAACATAATAGCTGATGGTGTGGCCTGCTAAATAAAATAATACAAATCCCAGCAAACACAAAACATTTGTATAACATGTGTACAACGTCAGCCCAACGTCTTCGACGTTGGTCCAACAATGTACAAATGTTATGCAAATGTTTTGTGTTTACTGGGATAAATTAAGCATATTGACGTACCAGTTGTATCCGCCCGTATCCGCCTGTAGCCTTGTACTAAAAGAAATGAAGCAAACGCTCATACAAACTGTACGATATATTAGACCTTCATATCATACACTCCCTACAGTGTTTTCATATCCGTGGCACAATAAGTATGTTGTGAGAGTAATGTGTCACCTCCTCGTGCCCCCCCCCCCCTCCTGGGCAACTTCACAGAAGGCTAAGCACACCCAAGTCATTTTAGTGTAGTGGTTAAGCTCCCATAATGCAACCATTGTGCATTTTATGATTAAAGCATGAAACTTCCACCATTATTAGTACATATCCTGGGGGGTCATTTGGAGGTCAAAATGGCAACAAATAGCAAAAATATCCACTTTATATCAATTGAAACAATGCTAGTGGGAGGGGGAATACACCCTTAGTATTCCCCTGACTACACCCCTTCCTCAATGTTTAATTGGACGAGCAAAATTACAGTGTGCAGCAGCTGTTAAATATTAGTTTGGGTTCCCATGGAAAACTATTGATACATAAATGGGCTATGAAGTCTGACATGGGTTGGGATTATGCTTTACTGAGGTACCATCAAAAAAAACCGCTAAGGTCATTTCAAGGTCATTTCAAGGGCAAACTGTCAAAAATCATTTAAAAAAATGTATTTTTACTTTCATACCGGATACCAGAATTAATTTCTAGGCTGCGTCATTTTTTTCAGAAAGTTCGACAAAATACATAGTGTAGTGTTAAGCTCCCATAATGAAACAATTGTGCATTTCATGATTAAAGCATGAAACTTCTAACATTATTAACACATATCCTGATCTTTATTTTAAATTGTGAGGTAAGCTAGATTTGACCCCTAGTGACCTCTAGGTGTCATTGACATCGATATGAAAAGACACACCCTTGAAATGATCTTAACTTGACCTTGGAAGCCCAATCTCAGGAAGCCGAAGGGCGCCATCTTTGTATGTCAACTGTAGCCGTCTTGTACATCGATTGGTTTATACAAGAGTGAGAGGCAACGTCGATCAGAATTTTAAAATATACAGCGATATGATGTTATTCCCAGTGTTATAGTCCAATTCTAGTATGTTTTCGTGGTATCGTGACTAGGGGTATGCCACACATTTAAACCAATATGTATCTATTTCGCGAATTTGTTACCAACGCTTACAAATACTCGGCGAGTGTTGCGAATTTTGAGCGAATTTCAAATATTTTCATTCATAACATTCGCTAGCATATTCGCCTATGTGTGAGAGGGGGGGGGGGGGGAGGGAAATATTTTTCACATCGAGCAATATATTTATTTCAGTTTGTGTGTGGAGATATATTCACTTCACTTCCTTGCATATTTTTCTGTCTACAGATTTGAATCCCAAACTAAGCCTAGCCTTCATCTGGAGGCAAACGATCCAAGCAAAGCGAGGCTTTACAAATTTAAAGGTCATTTAATGATGCCAGATAAATGAGGCTCGATTTTTTTAGGATTATTAAATGGCTATTTAACTATTTAGGTTGTTTATTACTTGTCATTCCCCCATTTGTTACATGTATCATGTGTATGGGTGTGGAATATTTTACACTACATTTTCAATATCTAATACAACATGCTTGGTGGTAAATACAATATAAAAATAATATTAGTATAATTATACAGAGCTACAGAGCTATTTGATATATTTGTATCCATGTATTGGTATTGCATTATTAGTCTACTAGGTTTGTAGCTATTTTCTTAGTTTACTGATTATTGATATTGGTCTAGATACAGTACCTGTTTCGGTTTTTCTATATTCATTGTAGATTGTTTTCATTTTGGAATACAATTCAACATTTTAATATGTGTCCCAGACACCATCATTGTATATTGTTCATTGATTTTATTTTAATAGACGTATGTGATAGTTTACAAGTTGTTTTCATTCATTTATTTCACTCAAATGTCACTTAAATGAACATTAGTGCCGACAAGTGACGTTATAATAAACTTATCTATTTACTCACTATATGTTGTGATATGGTCCACGTCGAGCAGTGTTTGTCAGTCCAAAGTCCACATTAAAAGTGATGTTTGTGGCTATTTCAAGTGCCAAAGAAGTCGTAAAGACGAACATGTCTAAAACGCCCTTCTCGAGTCACAGCCTTTTATAGCTGACAGGTGAGATTGATTACCAAATGAACAACGAGTGTAATAAAATGGTGGATCAAATGTCCGCACATTTTTATAGCTACCCTCATGCAAACTTAGGTTATGTAACTGTGGTCGAAGTCGCCAAACACTACTTTGGTTGCGACTGCTAACGCATTCCTGGGACAGTGAAACCCGACTATATATGTCTAATATGTACCCATTAATACTTTGTCTGCTAATCACGACAATAGTCTTATTAACCCTTTAAGCCCTCACGATGCATTAAAGCATCATCTTACATCCCTGAAAATAGACTGAATTTCCTACGACAAAGGGTTTTAGAACGAAAATTAACATGAAACTGTTTGACCAATTGATACGTGGTAATTTTCTTTAATTTTGAAACCACATCAAATCATCTTCATCCACTACAAGTCGAGAATTGCGACAGCAATTCGCGGCTTGTAGTGGAAATTCCCGTATTTCTTATTTTTGACATGGGTGTCCAAATGGTTGATGAAATCACTGATATTGGAAAATAAATTAGCGTTTAACAGTTAAACATCAACATTTGTAAATTTGTGGTTTTAAATTAAACAAATATCAGTAATTTTCAAGCACTTGAGGTTGTGTCTCGCTACCGCGATCCACAACCTCAGGTGCTTGAACATTTCAATAAATTTACTAGCAGGACAAGGGTTAACTTGCCTGTGGTATATTTATTCAAGTAATAATGTGAATAGATTCATAATTATTCAGATAAATTGTGTTCATATTAAACACGATACATATTCGCCTTGAAAAAATGATAATATATGAATGTATAATGAAGTGTATGGTGTTGCTGAGATAGTTGCGTTGCTATGGAGCACAAAATGGTTAGTTGTGTTTAGATCACAAGCCACACGAATTCGGCGGTTTTGGCCTTCATTTGTCAATAGACAATAGACAATAGACAATAGTTTATTTCATAGGATCTGCAAAAATATATAAATATAAAATACAGATATGTATGAACTATGTAAAAAAAAAGTAAAAAATGTAAAAAAAAAGTAAAAAAGTGAGAGAAAATAAGAAACTGAAAAAACAAACCAGCCATAAATACCCAGCTAAAAAAGTCACCAAACTGAATAAAAGACAACCAAATAAAAGTGATAGGAATAACCAAAATGGCAACAAAGATCGGCATAATAGTAGTTTAAGTAGTAGTAGCCCTACAGAATGCAGCAGTATCACTATTACTAGCAGGAGCAACAATAGCAGCAGCAACAGTAGCAGCAGTAGTAGCAGCAGCAACAACAGCAGAGATAAAACACAATTTATTAACACGATCAATGGACTATCCGCCAATAACAATAATACAAACTTGACCAGACAGATTCCCGTCAAGTCTAATAAAAAAAAGTGTGTCATTGGTGACTCTAATATGCGCGGACTAGCCAAACAACTAAAACCGAAACTTGATAACCCAGATGCCGTCTGTGTATATAAAACATCTGGAATGAGAATAGGTCACTTGATTTCTCGATTAAAAGGATATATATGTGAGGACACCGATGCAGTTGTCCTCCACCTCGGTACAAACGATATTAGTGGACCAATAAACAAGATAAAGGAGGACATTAACAAATTAGCTGAAAAAATGGAGGGATACAAAAATACACATTTCTACGTGGCTGAAATCCCCCCTAGGAGCCAGAAGAAATATAATGCCCACATTCACGACATAAATTGCCACATACGTGAAACATGTGTAAAATTGTTCAACGCCGACTATTTGCCCACTCCCATAAACAAAATCCATCTTTATCGTGGTGGGATCCACTTAAATGAGGAAGGACAGCAAAAACTGACTTCTGCCATGGCTGAAGTGCTCAACAATCACTCTGCTAATGGTCAGTGTTTTCCCATCAGAACAATCATCACACGGACATAGCCGATGTAAATAGAGCAATTAATAATGATCAGGACAGAAATATACGTGTACTGTCATGGAACATTAATGGTGTAGGAAAAATGACAGACCCTGATATTGTGGCATTTATCCGAAACTACGATATTATATTTTTTATAGAAACAATGAAAGGGAACGATTTTACATTGGCAATACCTGGTTATAAATTCCATCATGTGAATAAAAAACATAAACATAAAAATGCCTGTAGAGCTTCTGGTGGTATTGGCATACTTATTTCAAATAAATAAGCAAATTTAACTAGGATAGATCTTACCTACGACTATTTGGTATGGTTGACATTAGCCACAGACTGTTGTCAGAAAAACATTAAAATTGGCTGTGCCTATATACCACCAGAAAACTCATCATATGTCGCTGTAAGAAATGATTATTTTACTATGCTAGAAGAGGAAGTGGCTAGATATATTGAAATGCATCACATCCTATTATGTGGTGACTTTAATAGTCGTACTGGTCAGGCTCCAGACTATGAAACGGGGGTAACAGATATCAATGCAAATGTTCCAAGTGAACGTTCTAATGAAGATATAGTCAGTAACAAATATGGTCAACTTTTACTAAATTTTTGTATAAACACAGGTTTCAAAATAGCCAATGGGCGCATGTTTAATGATAATGGTATAGGCCGCTATACATACTACTCTCCAAATGGTTCAAGCACAATAGACTATCTGATCTTTAATGAAAATAACATAATCAGCAAATTTGACGTTCTACCGAAATTGGTAGAATCAGATCATTGTCCCATACAATTCAATATTTCCAACACTAAACTCGATTGCAACCCCTTAAAAATAGACACCTGTGTAAATGACACATCATCTCGGTCTAATGTTTTTATATGGCAAGACGAAAAAAGGGAAGAATATCAAATAGCTCTACGGAATGAGCAGGCATGTCATGCAATTGAGGAAATGCTGTGTGCCGCCACCGAGGGGTGTAATACTGACACTCTATGTGACATGTTCAATGGTATGCTAGAAATTGTAATTTCGCCATTATTCCCAGCAAGGAAACATATTTCGAAGGAAAGGAAGTGCACGCAAAATAATTTCCCCTCTAACCCTTGGTATGATAAAGAATGTAAATCCTTGAAGTATGTTGTTAATAATAGCGCTAAGCATAGAGACTTTAACGCACAGCAAGACGAATATAATATACTGTTACGACAATATAAGCAATTAATCCAAAGAAAGAAAAGACAATGCCAGCAAGCCAAACTTAGTGAGCTGGAAAATATGAGAACAGAAGATCCTAATTCTTACTGGAAATTCTGGAAATCCTTAAATCCTAGAAATGTCACTACAGGGCCTACCTTGGAAGACTTTGTGAACTATTTTGAACAACAAGTCTACCCACCCCATATGGATTATTTTGACTATGAACACATGAATAATATTATAAAGCAAGTTACGTCATTCCAACATAATGTAGAGCACGCTAAATCCAATATGACACAGTTCCTAAACAGTCCCATAACTGCGGAAGAAATTAAAAAGGCGATTCAAAAGTTGAAATGCAAGAAAGCAGCGGGTGTAGATGGTATTTCTGCCGAATTTTACAAATATGGATGTAATGAGCTCTTGCCAGCATTAGAATTGTTGTTCAATACCATTCTTACCAATGGAGAATATCCATCTAGATGGGCTACCGGTATAATCCACCCGGTCCACAAAAAGGGGGACCATGGCTTTCCTGATAATTACAGAAAAATCACAGTCATGCCGTGTATTGGGAAACTATTTGAATCTATACTTAATAACAGACTCTCATTTAAAAACGAAGTATGTAATGATAATGATCCCTATCAAGCTGGTTTTAAAACCAATTCGCGAACTACGGACAATATATTCATACTATGTGCCATCATAGATAAACAAAGGTGTCTTTCTAAACCCCTGTATACATGCTTTGTCGATTTCACAAAAGCATTTGACTATATTGATAGAACAGCATTATACTACAAATTATTGAACAGGGGAATAGACGGCAATCTGCTAAACATAATAAAAAGCATGTTTTCTAAAGCAGAGTGCCGTGTAAAATGGGACTCGCGTATCAGTGACATATTAAAAAGCGAATTTGGGGTTCTACAAGGCGGTATGCTCAGTCCCAAACTATTCACGGAATTTTTACAAGACATATCCGCATCATTTGACCAAGATCAAGGTATCGCTGTGGACACCTTACTAATGGTATATCTGTTATTTGCAGATGACCTTGTCCTTTTTTCAGAATCTGCCGAGGGATTACAAAAACAGCTAACTGCCCTGTATTCATATGCTTCCCTATGGCATATCATAGTTAGCATTCCTAAAACAAAAGTTCTTATCTTTAATGAACGTTACACAACAGTATGCGGAAGCTTCCACTATGGTGATAACATTATAGAAAAGGCTGAACAATATAAATACCTTGGTGTAGTGTATAGCACCAAGTCCGCTAATAACGTGTTAAAAGAAACTTTTTCTCATCTTGCTTCCCAAGCTGGGAAAGCAATCTTTGCTCTACGTAAACAGTCCCGTCCTGTGGTCGGTAAATTGTCACCCACTATTGCGTTCAAGGTATTTGATTGCCAAATATTGCCCATACTTGAATATGGAAGTGATATATGGTATACAGGCGATGATGTTAACGATCTGGAAAAAATCCATCTAAAATTTATTAAATCCACACTTGGCGTTAGAAAGCAAACACCTACTCCTGCAATATATGGGGACACGGGTCGATTTCCACTGATCATCCGGCAACACATAAAAGCTGTAAAATATTGGTGTAGAATTCTAAAATTATCTCGGAGCCATCCAGTCAGAAATGCCTACAATATGCTACTTGAGCTAGATGCCATTGGCTTCACGAACTGGTGTTCCCGTATTCGCTCTGTCCTCGAACGAACCGGGCTTGATCAAACTTGGGAATCACAGAATATTGGGGATACAAATAAATTCATGCTTTCATTTAAAGAATCAATAGTTAGAATATTTACACAGCAGTGGAGAAAAGATATTGAGAGCTCGAGTAAGCTGCGCACATATGCATTAGTAAAAAAATATTTCTGTGTTGAACCATATATCTTGCACATAAGGGGGAACCACCTCATAACAGCAATGGCGAGATATCGAATGAGCTCACATGATCTAAATATAGAAAGAGGACGATTCAATAATCCAATCACTCCAAAAAATCAGCGAATATGCACAAGGTGTCAATTAAACGAAATTGACGATGAAATACATCTTCTTCTCCACTGTTGCGCTATAGAGAATGAACGCGAAATCTTGTATGATTCTGTAGCCGCAATTATCAATATGCAACCGACAAATGAAATGTTTCTAGGAATTATGACATCTAGAGACATAACAGTGGTGAAGTCACTAGCGCAATTTATTTATTGTTGCTTTAAACAAATTAAGGGCTAAAACTACTGAGTATAATAAATCTGTCACCTGTCGCTATATTATTCATATTATCATGCCCTCATGATCTGACTTGGGTATTACCACATATCAAGACGGTTGTTGCTCTCGGATCTTATTATTTGGCTTTTTGGGGCCGGTTAGGGACGTTTCCGTCACCTTTGTTATCAGACGAGGTGGGGCCTTATGGAGGATTTCAGAGTTGCTAAGTCAACTGATTTTCTCCATGAGGTCGGGAATGTTTTTCTTCGATTGTAACTCCGAGTATGTGGTTCTAACTAGGTCGTGATTGAAACAGTATGAATTAAACAATATAGTGAATTATAAAAAGGCTTAATGTTTTTGTGCGAGGGTCATGTCCTGTGTGAATTGCACAAATAATTTTTAACCGCCATTACTACTGTTATTACGTCGTTAAGTTTGCACCACTAGTCAATCTAAGGGAATCTCCGCACTCATAGCGACTATGCTTGCATGGTCACATGACACGGAGCTACCTGTTTATGCCATATTTATTGTACTTGCAAGATATTATATTTAATTTTAAAAAATACCGTATAATTTTTACCATTGGCTTATTGCATACTCCAGTTACTGTAGCATAATCATGCACTTGTATATATTTTAGGTTTCTACGCTTTCCAGAGTGTCTTTTTTGCTACTATATATAATTAGTATGTCATACGTAGTAGCTATTTTATCTCTGGTTTTGGTGCGGGAAACAAAATGATAGACCTCTATGTTATCTTGGCAATGCCTTTTAATTCATTTTTAGTAGTAGTCATTTATATTATCGAAATACCCAGTTTTTATTTTGGCAATGCCACCTAACATGATTTTAGTTGTGTATGTCATACCATGTATATTATCATATGATTTTAACAAACTAACAATCTTGTATATACATGTACATATATCTCTTTCATTTCTATGACAAATAAGTCTGTAATGACTTTTCTTTTCTGTCAATAAAATATCTGTCTGTCTGTTTGTCTGGTATGAATACATGCCAAGAGAGCATGTTAAAGGTGCGTACTTATCATGTTCTAATAATATAACGTACATACATTTTTTATTTTTATTTGGTTACTCACTTTACGAAATAAATGATTTTTTCAATGAACTTGCATAATTTGAACAATTACTGTGACGTTTTTTAGTTTGTCGACTGGACAAACTTTTAAGCTGGTTTTCCACACAAACGTCTGTCGTTAACTTCCGTTACTATCTGTTCTGTCTGTGCAATGTCAGAAGGCAATATCTGCTCCCTGGTATACAAGGCATTTACTGCTTTTTAACTGGTGTCCCGTCTCTTCCTGCCATAGCGCTGCCAAAAGGCCGTATTTGTTCACTTGTAAATCAAGTATATACTTCCTTTCCGCTGATGTCACTGCCTCCTTTTGGTTTGCACTGACCCAATGATGGTTAAATGTTGTGCCATCATCTATGACACTCTTCCAACATTGAACCAACATTTTGTCAGGGTATTTAGTTGCCGGTGTTCCCTGCAAAAATGAGACCTTTAGCCAATGCTGTTTTACAAGTGAGCCATGGTCGTAGACGATGGGCCAGCAGTAAGCTAGCATTGGGTGAACGTTTATCTTGTTAAGGCCTATATACTGGTATGCCAATGCTGGGCTAATGTCGGCCCAGTGTTGTAAACGGTGGGCCACTATCAGGCTAACATTGTGACGTTTTTTAGTTTGTCGACTGGACAAACTTTTAAGCTGGTTTTCCACACAAACGTCTGTCGTTAACTTCCGTTACTATCTGTTCTGTCTGTGCAATGTCAGAAGGCAATATCTGCTCCCTGGTATACAAGGCATTTACTGCTTTTTAACTGGTGTCCCGTCTCTTCCTGCCATAGCGCTGCCAAAAGGCCGTATTTGTTCACTTGTAAATCAAGTATATACTTCCTTTCCGCTGATGTCACTGCCTCCTTTTGGTTTGCACTGACCCAATGTTGGTTAAATGTTGTGCCATCATCTATGACACTCTTCCAACATTGAACCAACATTTTGTCAGGGTATTTAGTTGCCGGTGTTCCCTGCAAAAATGAGACCTTTAGCCAATGCTGTTTTACAAGTGAGCCATGGTCGTAGACGATGGGCCAGCAGTAAGCTAGCATTGGGTGAACGTTTATCTTGTTAAGGCCTATATACTGGTATGCCAATGCTGGGCTAATGTCGGCCCAGTGTTGTAAACGGTGGGCCACTATCAGGCTAACATTGTGTCAATGACTCGAGTTTGCTGATCAGCTGTGATCGCAACCCAGCTGAAACGAGGCATTGACCCGATGTTGTTCTAATGCTGGCCCGCCGTCTTCGACGTCGGCACAACATAAAAACAACAGGTGTTCATGAATGCCAGCAGTCTGTCGCAGGAGGGCTAGCCACTTTCTCCCACCCCTCTCTGCCTCACTTGACACAACCCTGTTATGTTACGCAATATAACAATTAGGTCTTGGCTAGGATATTTATCTCCAAAAATTGCAAATTTTGTATTATTAAAATTAGATTTTTGGACTCGGCAGTAAAAGGCATTGAACATTGATATAATTTATACACTTCTGGTGTGAAAAATGACCGAATAATGCAATTTATTGCAATGCCCGATCATGTGGTAAATTAACCCTTTCATTACGACCATCTGACATGAAAAGGGGACAAAGTATGGTGAACTATACATTTTTATTTATTAAGTTTATTTTGCCTGAGTTTGTGTCCTATTTAGGGGAGATAGGGGTGCTGTGTGTGAGAAACGGTTGACATTTCTGTACACCAGTCCTTGTGAATATGTCCAATATAACGTTTGGGGTCCCTAGGTTAGGTAGGCCTACTTTCGTCTTTAAGAAGTGTTCAGATAAAATATATGTTCATGATTAAATATAGTGATTAGACGGTAAAGGGTTTTGATTGGAATAATATTGGCCAAGCGTCGCAGACAGTGGCCCAGCATTACATCAGCATTGGGCCAATGTATCGTGTTATCTGGTGTTTCTGGCGCCTGATGTAAAGAATACCCAGTGCCTGACTTATAAAGAGTAGGCCTAATTGTGGGATTCCCAGAAAGAATAAAACTGGTCCAACATCATTCTATCGCTGCGCCACACTTTGAGCAATATCTTTGTTTTTGACGCAACAAGTTAATTTTAGTGGGCCATAGGATTTTTGAAGATAATGCCCTGCCTGCTGAATTAAAGGGACTGGCTCAGGCAAAAATCATAGAAAAAATCAGCGATTCTATTTTGGCTTATTAATATGACCATATAATGTAAACATGTCCATAGAATAGAACTGCAAAAGTTTTTTTTAATTTTTGTGCTATGCATTTACCAGTTAGGCTAGATATAGAGACGAAATTCCCGTATTTCTTATTTTTGACATGGTAGTGCCGCCAATAAATGCCCATTACGGCCACACTGTCAAATTGTGAGCTGTGTATCGCTGTATTAGTTTCAGTATTAGTATTCAGCGTTGTTAGAGCAGAGTCAAGGTTCGGCATCCCATGATCCAAGACATAGGCCTATATGCTTACCAATACAATTTAAATGAAGTATGGCAGAAAACGAGCTACTGAAACCAAAATGTAGTTGAAATGTTGCTGATTCCAACGAAATATTGGACTGTCACCTGTAACCTGACTGTAACCTCGCCACAAGGTAGCCTCGCCACAGGTGATCTCGCCACAGATTCGGTAACCTCGCCACAGAAGGCTGAGTAACCTCGCCACAGCTTTGGTAACCTCGCCACATGGGGCTAAGTAACCTCGTCACAACTTCGCCACACCTGTTGTATCCGCATTTATCAATGTATTTTCAAAGGGAAATCTCTACCTTGAACGTGGTGTAGATGTCTATATAGACTTAGACTATATGTGCCACTAAAATCAAAAGCCAAAAAAATTCTAAAAAAATGGACCAATATATAACGAATAATAATAGGCCTACAAATTTATTTTGTACAGCAAATATTGTAGAAAATTTGTTCATTGTGACTAATAGTAGTAACATATTAACCCTTAAACCGCTGAATTAAATAATTTAAATTTTCACACACTTGGAGTTGTGTCTCACTACCTTGACCCACAACTTTAAGTGAGAGAAAACAACTCGTATTTGATTAATTTGTAATTTAAGACTAAGCAATTTACAAATCTTGAAGTTTAAATGGCTAATAAAACGAATTAAAGCGACTACAGTCGCGCTTAGTGGTTTAAGGTGAATAGGTGTAGGCCTAGCGGCAACAACAAAGGAAGTTGATGACACTGCCCCAAGAAGAGATGCGACAGCACCCGAGGAAGACAATGAGTAGCACTCAAGCTATGTGATCGATTCCAATAACATTCGATATTGTTGACGCAATTGATTGACACAAGTGATATTAACTCATGTGAGTGCGTGGTGACGTGAAGTCGATTGGGCCTACTTGCAAACGCTGAATGTTAAACCATTTTTTCTTCTTCCGGTTTTAATAATAGCATAACCGCCAATATGAATCTTTGATATTTCTATCAGCATGAACACCTGATGAACGTTTAATATGGAATATGAGGTGATATGAATGACCCTTAAGTGTTTTATTTGTTGTTGGGAAAATGCCCCCCTTTTGAAATAATAATGGGTCACATGCCCCATCGTCTAAGGTCAATGCCCCCCCCCCCTCCGAGAAATATCATGGGCCCCTTGGCCCCCTTTTTCCAATTTATAAATCGGGCACTGAATATGTAATAGTACCAATCTCATACATATAATTTTAACTATTTATATTGCCGTATATTAACAGTCTGCGTCCCTATGTTTGGGCTATATTCAAGTTAAACTGAACGTAGATTTTAACCCAAGTCTATGCTAAAAACACAAATAGTAGGCCTAATTTATGTTCTTCTATTATGGACCCTATCGATGGAAGCTGATATTCAACATCACATTGTAATAAAGGCCTAAATATCACGCTAATAGGGATCTAATTAGAAGTTGCTAAAATGTGTGGTACCAAAGCCATAACTTTATTTTGAATTGAATTTACAAATAGTAATATTATTAATAAATGATGTTCCTTTAATGCTGGGTGAACGATATAGAGGGCGGCACAGCAATAAACTAAATATCCAGTTACCCCTGGTTTAATGCTAGTCCACCGTCTGCACTGCTGGCCCAACATTAAACTAACATTAAGTCGATGTAGCTTCTGTGGGAAGTATAGCGTATATAGCCAGTGTAATATATTATGAGATTTTGCTTTGTACGCATCGCGTTGACTACTACAATGAGGCAATACCGCTGGAATACAATCACACGTGTCTTGCCATAGAGTTAACTCTATATTTGGTCTGGCTAAACTTCTGAAATTCGAAACCTTTGAGTGTTGATCCACTGTTCGCCGTATCGTATTTGCTGGGATGCACCTAAAAGTATGCATACTTTAGAAGTGGATATATGTATATTAAAAACATGTCTCGAAGTAATAATATGTAGGGCTATAAAGTGTCTATAAGGCAGCTGGGCCAATAGTGTTTTTTTAATGACACAGCATCATAGTTGAATTCACGCTTTCCCATTCATTGATTGTTTTCTACCAATTACTGGCCAACCGTCAATGATGAAGACGAGAACCAGCCGTGCATGTGGATTATAAAACTTTAAAATATATATTTTTCATTTTTGCAATAAATGAAAATCAAAGTGGAACAGGGAACACTATTATGTATTATGGCAGAGTAAAAACATACCTGTCAATTATCACAGGTAAGGGATAGCAATGACATGACCAATATATATTATGCACATTTAATATGTTGTGCAGAATAAAATATGAAAAATGTTGGGCAGCGCCCCTGACGGTGAACCAATATAAAATCCACAGGTAATGTGTTTGTATATATGTAATAACAATACCGAAGGGCGGGGGGGGGGGGGGGGTCCTGGTGCCTGCTAGGAAAGTCGCAGATTCGTCTCCTGCTCTGGCATTCAAGTTTCAAAGAAACGAAATGTTTCCTCCCTGTTCAATCGTAAATATTGAATATTGTGGGCAGCCTCCGTGACCGAGAGTTAGTGTGCTTGGCCGTAGACCAACAGAGCTCAATTTAGAATCCTGTGTCTGGAGGGCAGTGACACCTCATTCATCTCACCATCCTCAGGTTCTCAGGTTCTCAGTTTAGCCTATATGTGTACAAATGTGGTGTAGAACCCCATTTATTTCATTTCATAGCATTTGATACAGCCAACTAACATCTGACTCAACGTTGGCCTGAAAACATTACAGCAACATTTCAGCAAAGATCGTGTGAGTTGAGAAAGCCTTCATGGGTCTTTATAGGTCTACTGTGTGTATTGTGATTCCATAATTGGCATTACGTATGAGGGTGCAGTGAAAGTGCATTACGTCCACATGTGATAATGATGGATTAGGGCTACTGTATATTTCATGGCTGAGTAAGAAACATTAAAAGCTGATAATTTACAACTTTGTTAGGCCTATTTTAGACAGAAGCATTAAAATTGAAAATTAAAGATTTCGTGAAAATTCCTGGCTAACAGGGGCATTATAAAAGTCCCAGAAGAAGTAATAATTGCACTTTTGTAATATTAACATTGTAGTCCTGTGAAATGATTCTTTGTCAAGCATATTTCATTAGGTGCAGTGCTTCAGAACGTGTGTAAAATCAGCAAAATGTATTATGGGAATAATATAATAATAGAAATGCCAATGATCGATATAAAGGATATACATCTTTTCATGATAATGCATCTTAGAGTATAGATATACATTCCCTGACACATTTATAGCTGATTTTTTGCAATGCTGTTGACAAACGTCAAGGCCCCTGGGCCTCTTGTTTAATAATTCCTTTCGTATGACTTCAAAGTGAGAACAGTTAAAAATATAGTGAAATTCATCGCCAATATCTTGTGTGCACAGCTCACATATTCTGAGATTGCGGGGTATATTTTGTCTGCAACCTGATTCAATTGGAAGGTTGTGGTTTCTACAGCGAAACTTAGCCATGATGCCTCTCTCGCGATAGGACAAATTTACTAAATATGTTTTTAAATTTAGTGTTGTTGTAAACATCCTGTAATTTAAACACTTTCTGCTAAGATTGATTTCTGAGGTTCAATGTTGAAAAAAATGATCTTTAATTCGTTGTTGTAATTTATTTTTGAATGAATTTATGCTTTCTGGGATGAGTTGGTTATCCCAGACGCCCGAAAAACCACAACCTTCCAATGTATTTTTCACGGTTGAAAGCAACGGGGACTTATATATATTCCGATTGTATAGATTAAAAATTAATTGATACAAAACATTTGACAGTTTTGCTGTACTGCTGCTCTTATATATTCTAGTCTAAAACATAATCATTCTACTATTGGCGTGTAGTACAAGAGGTGTTACGCCGAGTTCGCCATAAACCATGTTGGAACAAGTTGACTTGTTTACTTGCAGTACATATTATATATTTACAGAATCGCAAATGTATTTTTTCAATAATATCGACACTTTCTATCGCCTAAACTTCACAACCGTATAAAAGAATAGGTTTCACTAAAATATCGAAAAGTTCGAGTTGAATATCGACAGGTAGCTGGAGCTGTCTACATTTACGTAGTAACAAAAACATAGCTCGGTTACCTTTGACAACCAGTTGTTTTTTTGCCTCTGTAAATTTTCCATTATAGTTAAATATGAGGCCCAGATATTTATATTGACCAACCACTTCAATTTTATTTTTTCCAAAAAAGAATTTAGTAATTTTTCTTATTTTCAGTAATTTTAGTTTTTGACACGTTTATGTTCAGTTTTCACATGCTACAATAACGCTCCATTAAATTAATTGATTGCTGTAGGTCTTCTTGTGATTCAGCCAAGATAACAGTGTCATCTGCATAAAGCAGGATATATAATTTACAAAATACTAAAAGTTCTTGATCTAAATTTTCTACAGACAACGTATTCACAATCTTCAGTCCGACGTCGGCTGGTTCTAAAACAGTTTAAGGTCATTTGAAAATATTGAAACTAATAGTGGAGACATATTATCTCTTGTCTAACACCTATCATACATGAAAAATTATCAGTTAGCGTACTATTTACAGATATACATGATTTTGCCGATTTATACATATTATAAATGATCTGAAAAAGTTTCCCAGATATATTATTATTTAATAGTTTAGACCAGAGCTCAGTACGTGAAACTGTGTCAAATGCTTTACTGTAGTCTACATAACAGGAATATAACCCCCCTTGGGATGACATCAATTTTGGTTTTACTTCCGCACTGAAGTAGTGTATCCCACGGATCATGTTTTCATTTTTTTCAGAATTTTCATATTTTTACAAATATTTTTAATCAACATTTCAACTTATTAAGAAGAAACCCAAACAAACTATTTGTATACTTGAAGGACGATTGAATGTTTTCACAACATTGGGCCACATGCTGATGGCATCGGCCCAGCGTTGGGTAGACAATCAGTGCTGCAGGTGTGTCCCACCGTGTCCTGACTATGAGACACCAATTATCCCCCAATTAGCGGCGACTGCTCTGATCTTACCGTCTGATACGTGGGAATATGTGATGAAAAGTGCTTAATATTGCTGACTTGTTTTGTTTACATGGCAATATACGACCTGGAAATACAACTATTTCTCTCTTTTTCGGTGCTTTAAAATTGTTTTTTGACTTTTTTGTATTTTTAGCTAAGATTAGTAGGCTATATAGCTTCATATAAATTAAATTTTTAAAATTGACAACATTGAAAATGTCTCATCCCAAGGGATCCCTTTAAGGTAAATGTCGATTAAAGTCTTTAATGAAAAAATATGATCTAACGTTGAGAAGCCAGATCTGAATTCGGCTTGCTCGGGTCCTATTATGTTATTTTCATTTACGAATCGTGTCAATCTGACCTTTATTAAATTTGAGAATACTTTTCCGAGACAACTTAATAATGATATACCTCGATAATTACTAGGATCTTCACGCTCACCAACATTTTTATAGAGGGCTTTAATTATTGCTAAACTCTATTGTTCTGGAAAAATACCAGTGTCTAGAATGACGTTAAAAAGTTTAGTTAGCATATCAATGAAATTTGGTGGAGAATATTTCAGAAATTCGTTTAAAATCTAATCCGGTCCGCTACTTTTATTGTTTTTTAAATTCCGTAATAATTTAGAAACCTCCGAAGGTGTAAAATTGTCATTAAATAGAATATCTGTGTTTTCAAAAGCAAATTCTGGTTCTATTTCCTCGGCTTCTGCTTTATTAAGTTTAGAAAAATGATTGAAAAAATTTGTGGGTGACATTTTGTCTGATGTATTAAAAGTTTTTTTGCCATTAATATTATTCCAATAATCCTTTGGGTTTTCAGATTTCAGTAGACGTATTTTTCTCACAGTGTTTTGTTTGTAATTTTTAAACGCCTTGTTTATCTGTTTCTTATAATTTTGACCAGCATTTCGTAATAGTATCAAATTTTCATTATTTTTTAGTCGCCTATATTTATTTTTGTATTTAACATAAATCTTTCTTTTAGTTTCACACTCATTTTCATACTGTGTGAAAATGTCCTAACGCGGTGTTTCTTGGTACGAATGGGTGTTTGGCAACACTTCAACATTCCCAGATCGCTCGCTGGCGAGGTGTAAGCTGAGTTGATCTTGTCAACTAACTTGTTAATGGTACATTGTTGAGGTGGAATGTCACCTGTCAATTCGTTTAGCGCAAGCATTATACCACTTATGTCGGTTTCGTTTAATTTTTGTTGGTATTGATGAGTTAAATCTGGTTTCCAATTAGGTTTATTTGGTGGGCGACGTACATATGAATTATCCTGGTTTGTGGTATAATCCTTGTCTAGATCTACATTTCGTGGGTTTTAACACTTGTATTTGAGGGTGAGAGTTACAGCACAATGGATGTCAGATAGAAGTGGATCAAAGTCCAGAACTTCAAAATTACTAACATTCGGGAAAATTTGAGGAGAACATATAAAATAATCTATCAAACTGACATTGTTACATGTTAGTTTTCCTCGATTAGCGTCTTCACCCAACCTTCCATTAACAATAATTACTTCAAGAGTCTTACAAAGCGTTAAGAGTCTATTACCGTAGTTGTTAACAACTTTATCAACATTATTTCTGCTCTGTTGATTATCACAGCTGTTAAGAGACATTTCGTTACAAAGATATTCATTTTCGTGATCTGATACTTCCAAATAATCCTTTAAATTAGCTGTTCTTGCACTTAGATCACCAACAATACATATATCAAAATCTTCATTTTTAGACTTTAAATCAATAAAATTATCTTCAATGTCATCAAATATAGAGATATTGGAGTAGTTAGAGTTCTCTGGTGGTACATAATTATATTAGGCATAAAACCATGTCTCTTTGGTCGTTGTTACCTTTAAATTTCAACCAAAGGGAATCTTGTTGTGTGTTGTTAATAAGAGACACTCTACTTTGTACTTTTTCACTGAATAATCCTTTCCATGCCCAATAATTCAGCTCCTGCCAATTTCTACAATGCCTAATTACTCCAGCATAATGATTATTTTGGCTAAAAAAACGAATTATAATTTATCAGTAGGCCTACAGAACATCATTCATAGTGAACTCTAATATTTGTAATTAGATATGTATGGTGGAACGGGTTGGGGTTGCACTTTACTGGGGTTGAACGCAAAGGTCATGCCGAGGTCATGTGAAGGTCATAAGAAGGTCAATCTCCATAAAAAAAACCAAAAATTGTCATTTTATGCCTTCCACTTGATTTATGCGTGAGCTGAGTGTTATATATATGACTGTAGTTGGATCATTCAGGGTCAAGCACTATTTCAGCAGGTGTCTCAAGTAGTTTTAGGCTAATAACAGTACCCTTCGGGTTTCCCTTATTCTCACCTTCGAATAAATTCACAAAATTTCCCCTGTCTCCAGGACTAAAATTGAATGCCAAAAGTGACCAAATATAGTAGTGTGGAGCTTCAGCTATGCCTTGAATAGCAGCAAATGTACATATGACTGTGTGGAAAGGGTAACACGGGTTAAGAGTTCCACTGTACTGAGGTGGCGTGCAAAGGTCATGCCGAGGTTATTTCAAGGTCATATGAAGGTCAAACTCGATAAAAATACAAAAAAATACCATTTTTTTACGTTCCAACTTGATTTATGCGTGAGCTAAGTGTTATATATAACTGTAGTTGGATCATTTAGGATCAAGCACCATTTCAGCAGGTGTCTCAAATAGTTTTAGGGGAATAACAGTACCCGAGGAGTGACATTATTTGTGCGGGACCATATTCCGAAAAGCATAGTCGTTGCGCTACCCGGGAGCTCTCATAACACATATTCACATTTTTTTAAATTTACAATGGCCGCCTAAACTTCACAAAACCACTATTATCACTATGATATCGAATTTATATATTATTGTTAGAGTCACAATATTTAGGTTTATAACCATATTTGCAACCACGAGATTCTAGGGATGAATTTTAATAGATAATTTGTAGATGAAGAGATAACATTTAGGATCTGGTTCAAAATGGTTATTTCAAAGAGAGGTGATAACTGTGTTTGAGCTAGTAATATTCTTGTTGTGTTACTTTTTATCACAATTGTGCTCAAGGGAATATCCCGTGCGTACATGCATGTATGCTTAATTGTGGGCCCACTTGAAAGGAGAAACTTGTAGGTTGTACTCATTATTATTATCGGAAGCATGTGACGACGTAGCCCCTTCGTGATATCGCTTATCATTGCCTCGTCCAAATTCTGTATCGTGCCATAACCGATGCTTTTGCTGTTGTTTGTGGTAGAATTGGTGCTACTGATGTTCAAACGCTCAATATTGGGCGGGAGCCTGGTGCAGTGGTTGAAGCTG
This sequence comes from Flabesymbios commensalis, assembly GCA_964017125.1. NCBI lineage: Eukaryota > Metazoa > Annelida > Polychaeta > Terebellida > Flabelligeridae > Flabesymbios > Flabesymbios commensalis. The sequence goes on along the minus strand of OZ024909.1, from coordinate 54,637,891 downwards.
TCTGCTTGGAAAGTCGGAGATCGCGGGTTCGAACCCCACTCTGACCTTCAAATTTATAAGAAACAAAATGATTTGTTCCCGCTCGCTCGTAATGATTCAATATTGTGGGGAACCTCCGTGAGAGGTAGCGTGCTCGGCCTCAGACCGCCAGGGCTCGAATTCAGAATCATGTCTCTGAAGGAGTAGTGTCATCTCATTCATCTCACTATCCTCAGGAGGTTTTCCTGGCCCAGGTTAGCCTGTATGTACACAAATGTGGCCTAAACCCCATTCATTCAAACGCTCAATTCATTCTCAATAGCAGAGACCCACAGAGGCAGGCTGCTTACTATAATTCACACAACCTGCCACTCCCGAAAATGGTTGTTAATTTGGTATATGATTAGCCTTAGGCCACTATGATTATTTTATCTGTTTTAGATAAAAACAATCTAGTGAGTGAGGACGAGTAGTTTTTTTTGAAAAAAATGGATTAATTTCTTGAAAAGTTAATGAGGTTGAAAAAATTAATGAGAGTGATAATATAACATAGCTGGATATCTGGATCTATGTTTCCATTCTCTTATTTTTTTTAGGTGGCAAGGTTTTTGTCGGAAAATGTCAACCATCCAACCAGTAAAAATAAATCATATAAAAAATACATTTTTTGGTTGTGGCTAACTAATAACTTGAGTGCCAAATGACCTCAGAATGCACCAATAGACACATCATATTTCAAAATTCTCCCCAGACCCCCCCCCCCCTAAATGGTCGACCCTTCGGGCCGGGCAGCCTCTTCGAGGCTGGAGAGATACAGCACAAATTCGAACCCCCCTCTGAGAAATCCTGGCCACGCCCCTGCTCTCTCATTGAGGTAAAAAAAATCACACGTCAACCAGAAATAGTGCAACGTAGCCCAGATACATGTATATCACACATCATATAACGACGAGACACGCAACAGACACAGCCGTCGGGATAATTTGCTCCAATGCTTGATTAATGTTGGTCCAACGTCGCAGACGTTGGGCCAACATCAACCCAGCATCTGTTGAACGTCTTGTGATCGTGATCAGCTTAAAGCCTGGAAAATCAATTCGGTCTAATTCGTTTAGTTTCGTTTCTGTCATCAATATCACATCATAATTGTTTATAAACTTATAAAATTTAACACTTTTCTTTCTGTTTTTTACACCACATACATTTATAAGCGAGATTAAAAGTTTTGTTGGTTGTGTTGGTGTGTTCGGTTGATTTTGATTGTTCGTTGATGGGGTGTGTTGTGTTGAAATGTTCGGAGGTGTGTTCTGGTGAAATTGAGTGTTCCTAGCTGTAGTGTGCTGGGTTGAAATGTTCAGAGGTGTGCCCGGGTTGTACTCGACACCTCTCCTGGCGTCTGTCCTAGTGTTCGACGGGTGTTGTAGTGGGAGGGGCCGTAGATGATGACGGGGTGGGGTCGTGACTGAGTCACTGTCACTTTCACTGTCTGACTCATCGTCCATGTTTTCTACAAGTGTTTTTTTGCAGCGATGTTCTGCTAAGCCTAATGGTGAGGCGATATATATGATATCACTTCAACTTTCCCTTGTCTGCTGAAATGGACACCTGACGGGTCGGTTTTAGAGAACAGGTGATCGGCGAGGCTACCCTTTGGAGACTTTGAAATGTTATCCAGCAGCACCTCCTATTTGGAGTATCAGGCCGGAGGGGAGAAAGGGCTTGTGGATTTAGTCAACCAGTTGACTCTTGAACGCTGCCACAGTTTTAAAGGGCGTATGTGTTGAGAATGAAAAGGCCAACCGCCCTGAAGCAGGCCTACACTTTTGCGGTATCGAAGGGTATGACGTCATGAGTACCGCGGTTCCCTATGTGTGGGAATCGTGCTACTGCCATCAGAGCTTTGAGCGTTGGGCCCCCTGTTCCAAGACCCCACCATATTTCTCTCTGTGGTACCCCACCTTCCCAGAAATAAACATTTCTCAGCCTAAACGGTACCGCGGTAGGGCCTACCCATATAGATACCACGTAACGAAACCATTCTGTTGTCCAACAAAGTCCAATGACGTAGGCTACTACCTGATAACGGATTGTACCTCGTGGTCATCGACGGCCTACTTAATTAATCGCTGTTCTAAATCTTACTTGTATTGGGGAAGGGCGGGGTGTTGGAAATGTCTGACCGGGTGCATTGTGTTCAGGTTTAGGTGGCCCGTAATTCAAATAATAACCATGTATATTTAATGTTACATCTCACAGAATAATCAGTGATTAATCCCTATATAAAGAGTTAACGCGAAATAGATGTGGGGCGTGGATTGCTATATTCCGATTTCGTTTTAGGCCTACCCGGGAGAATCGAACTTTTTTCAACATGGCGAAAAATGCTCATAACTTTTTAATGACATTGCGACAAATGAGCTGAGCCTGCGATGTCGTAGGTGTAATGTTGCTGATTCTAATAAACTTGTGTATCGACCGGATTAATCCAGGCTTAGGCCTAGAAATGTCCCTCCAAAGGAAAGTCCCACGTTTTTGAGTGGGCGCAATCTCTATTTTACACTGGCGTAATAACGCCATAATAAGGCGTTTTAATTATAACGATGACGCCATAATAAGGCGTTATAATTATAACGCTCTAAATTAAGGCGTTATACTGCTTTAGGGTAAGGCATAAGGCCATAATAACATGGAGTTTCGCTGGAACAAAAATTGTCGGATGTGAGCCACCGTATAGGCTACAGGGCGGGGGCCCTAGTGTAGTGGTTAGCACCGCTGCCTTTCACGCCAGAGTCCGGGGTTCGGTTCCCGGTCTCGGCGGTTTGAAAGAAACAAAATTGTTTCTTCCCCATCCACGTGTGAAAGTTAGTATTGTGGGGAGCCTCCGTGACCGAGAGGTAGCGTGCTCGGCCTCAGACCGCCAGGGCTCGAATTTCGAATCCTGCGTCTGGAGGACAGTGTCATCTCAATCATCTCACCATCCTCAGGAGGTTCTCCTGGCCCAGTTTAGCCTATATGTGCACAAAGGTGGCCTAAAGCCCGATTCATTTTCATTTTGTATAAGCTACACATGTACACGTGGCTGCAACCTTCATATCAATTTCGAGTTGTGTTTCAGCCTCGCTCAGGCTACACTGGGTTATCAGTGAGTGTCACAGTCACCTGAAGTAGAGACACTAGGGAAACGAGTGAACAGTTAAAAAAGATAATATAATTTTTATATCAAGTCGCAAAAAAGTAAAAAAAAAACACGTTAGCTCTAATCAGCTAGTACAAGCGACATGTAAAAAACAGTAAAGATAACAACTAAAACAATCAGGTAGGCTGGCAGGAAGCTGACATGAAATGTAAAAACGTGAGTAAGAATTATATAGAAAAATACTTATAATCTATATGTTAGCCACGTGCTAAACCGCTTTTCTGGGTACCATCTTAACCATAACGCTTCTCAACCAAATGATTAGAGTTAAACTTCAGTTTAGTAAACCAGGCTTTCAGGATACGGTCCTAAGTGGCATATGTAAACATATGATTCATACGTGACGGAGCACTAAATTTGTCTATCCATTGATTGTTTATTGTGTCCATGGGCTCTGGCTAGAACAAGGCTGTATCACAATATACATCGAAACTTCGTCCCCTTGGATATGAAAGGGTGTATCTGCCACTTTGTAAAGTGGCAGATACACCCTTGCATATCCAAGGTGACGACTTATACCCCTGGCTATACTCACCATATAACGTTATACGCTCCAATGTGGGCTTACAAAAAACGGCATTGGGTCAATGTATCACATTTGCTAGGATGCTCAACTGTGTAAATGACTTACTTTTTGTGTGATGTGGTTCTTGATGTCGGGATGCACCTTCCCAACCTTCCACAAATGTATCCAGGAAATCTCGTGATGGGGAACAATCTTGAAAAATCAATATGATGATTCTAAGTGAATCTTTTTAAATTCACTATTTTTTGGATTCGTATACATCATTGTATATGATTGGGAAATTTTAATCATGAATATCATAATAAGTATGTATCCTTTCGATCTAAAAATCGCATAAACCACATATATGAGATTATCCTCCTGGCCTATGAGGAATCAAAATAAAAAATAAATATTGCAAAATTGTTAATCGTTACACAAACTTGCCGAAATCACCAATATTGGCCGAAAACACCCCTCAGTGAACGCTATGACCTTGTGCGAAAATGTTTATTTTTTACCGCCGAAATATTTTTTTTTGAGACATTTAGTGCACTCATTCTCCAGATCTCCATTAGTTACCCCTTTAAACTGTTTAACCCTTAAAACGATAATTAAAATAATTTAATTTTTCACCCACTTAAAGTTGTGTCTCGCTACCGCGACCCACAACTTCAAGTGGGTGAAAATGACTCAAATTTGCAGAATTCGCGACCAAACACTTGCAAATCATGATGTTTAAGCACTAATTTCGTTCCCAATAACAGTGATGTGATCAGCGATTAAAACAAATTATAAACGACTATAGTCGGGCTTGGGGGTGTAATTACCAAGCAAACACAAAACATTTGTATGCCATTTCCACAACGTCGGCTCAACGTTGGCCCAACATTGTATAAATATCATACAAATGTTTTGTTCTTAGGTGAACAGTTTAGTTATCCATTAAACACAAAACATTTGTATACCATTTATACAACGTCGGTCCAACGTCTTCGACGTTGTCCAACATCGTATAAATGTCATACAAATGTTTCGTTCGTAGAGCTGTAAGGGTTGACACTCTACCTATCCCTTCGCTGTTTTGTTCTCCTTTAGGTCAGAAATAATGACCTGGTCCCGTATTCTCGTACAAGTTACGATATATCGTAGGCTTCGGATTGGTCGAGATAGTCAATCATCTCGAGCAATCCGAAGCCTACGATATATCGTAACTTGTACGAGCATACGCGCCCAGATTTCCTCAAATACCCTGATACATTTATTCAACTATAAGCTTAGGGCTTCCTTATTCTAATAATTTTTTATTCGATGAATTTTAATTATTTTAATTGTGATTCATCAATTAAACAAGTGAGCTTAGTATATAGATGGTTACCATACTTATCCTGATGAATTATATTATTATTTATTCAATATTTTTCATCTAAATATGTCTTGACCCTTAAACCGCTAAGCGCGGCTAGTCATTTTCAACCCTTTCATCGCCGGTGCCGTCCATATTCGTTTTTTTTAGCTTTTAAACATGTTAAATATAAAAAGTGGCATCAATCAGCAAGATTCGAAATTTGTTGACCTCCATTTTGTCAAATCTGAATAATTTTCACTCACTTGAAGTTGTGGATCGCGTCAGCGAAACACAACTTCAAGTGGGTGAAAATTCCAATTGAATAATTTGGCGGGTAAAGGGTACATCTGTTTTATAATTCGATACATTCACTTATATTCGGAATGAAATGGGTCTTTCGGAATCAAGACAACGTCAAGTAGGTGAAAATTAAAATTGTATTTAGTATATATCGCCTCAAGGGTTAATGGGATGAGTGAGCTTAGAGGGTTGATTAATCTGTTGCCACTCTATATGTCTATGAAATCACCAAAAATGAGCGGCCGAAATATTTTATGTGAAATTGGCCGAATTGACTCATATATTGGCCGAAATTACTTTGGAAGAAATTGCATTTGGCCAAAATCACAGTGAAACCACATCTAACTTCGCCTGTTGGTCTTAGACAGATATCCAAGCTAAAAACCCAGTGGGCTTATATCACCAAGGTACGACTGTGTGACGACTGAGAGTTTGTTTTACTTAATAGACAGATATAATTTGAGCTGCAACAACATTGCGACCGATTCAAGACTGCGAGGGGTGGTGACTCGGCTAATTCTGATCTTCATTTTGTTTTGGCCGAAAACTTGTTAAATGTGGGATTACAATTTTAACGACTATATATTTGTTTTGGGGGTCAAAAAATGAATCCAACAGTATTGATAGATCATTGCATTATCTGAAATTTAAGATGGCGTTCAAGACAAACGCATACATCCTGGGGTAGGACTATACATGGATTATAAATAAAGTTGTTTGACTTCAGGTGAACGGTTTAAATATCGAAAAAGGGCGAAACACAAGTTTTATTATCAATATCGCACCAAACTATATTAGGCCCATGTTAGATCTCTTACATTCAGAATATTTAGGCTCTTAAAAGTAATTTATTTTTACTAAGAAATATAATGATTAAAAACAGATAACAAAACAATTACCTTCTCATTTTTGCTGTTGCTTTCACACACGTCGATCAACGGAGGCGACTTAATGATAATGGTCTGATTGTCATGTATTGTCGGCATGATTTCGGCATTGGTTTCCATTGTCGTCTAGAATGACAATAATTATGCCTGCTTTGGGCATACTTGGTATGGTATGGGGAATATCAGCAATATGGCCAGTAAGAGATACATATTATGCACAATATACGCAGGATCGATTACAACTGATGTAATATCAATGCCCCTCCCCTACAAAACACGATATATGGACCCGATGTTGAATAAATGCTGGTCCAATGTCTACGAAAACTGATCCGACATCGGGTCCATGTCTCGATAGAATACAATGTTAATGCCTCCAATGTTGAATCAATGCTAGTCCACTGTCTACGAGGCTGACCCAGCATGTATCTAACATCGGGTCAATGTCGGATGTTTGTTCTTATGATTCCTCCCAGACTCATAATATAACGGCACTCGGATTGTTTAAACTATATTGAAACATTATTCGTAATGTGGATCGCAGTAAGGGTGTTGGACAACTGTGTTTGACAGCTCAATATACACAACCATTTTATTTGTAATTGTGAAAATACATTGTCTCTTTTTGTTGACCATGCTCAATATGATCAATCGAAAAAAGATTGACTGGATCTTATCACATACACTCTACCATACAACGATAAAAGGCAGAATCTGCTTACTTGTAATGTAAGCAGATGCTGCCTTTTCGCTTTGCACGGCAGAACTGTTTTTTAACCCTCTAACCGCCGGTGCCGCATATATTCGGGGTTTTTTTTATTAGCACATTAAGTACCACATTTTGAATATGTTAAAGATAAAATGTGACATCAACCAGCAAAATTTGAAAAGAGTTGATTTCGATTTTGTCAAATCTGCATAATTTTCACTCACTTGAAGTTGTTGATCGCGTCAGCGAGACACAACTTCAAGTGGGTGAAAATTCAGATTGAATAATTTGGCGGTTAAAGGGTTAAAGATACTAGAACATCATGGTCATCTGTTGCAGAACATGTCCACATAACAAAACAGTCGATGGAGACAGGTGATACATGTTTTCTCAAGTATGCAATTCCCCCACAATATGGTTGTTGTTGTTATATATTTTTATCCCTGCATGATTGGGCTACTTTATCAGATGATTATAAGGCTTAGAATTTATAACCGGGGTAAATGTTGTCCAAACAACAAGAGCAGCTTAAATCTGCACAACCGTCGTGGTGGCTGCGTTAAAGTTTTTTTTATTGTGATGAATAATATGAAAATGTGACCACAATAGCCTATATGAAATAGTGAGCTATTAAAGGGACCCTTGGGATGAGACATTTTCAATGTTGTCAATTTTGAAAATTTAATTTATATGGAGCAATATAGCCTACTGATCTTAACTGAAAATACAAAAGAGTCAAAAAACAATTTTAAAGCACAGAAAAAGAGTGAAATAGTTGTATTTCCAGGTCGTATATTGCCATGTAAACAAAACAAGTCAGCAATATTCAGCACTTTACATCACATATTCCCACGTATCAGACGGTAACATCAAACCAGTCGCCGCTAATTGGTGTCTCATAGTCAGGACACGGGAGGACACACCTGCAGCACTGATTGTCTACCCAACGCTGGGCCGATGCCATAAGCATGTGGCCCAATGCTGTGAAAACATTCAATCGTCCTTCAGGTATACAAATAGTTTGTTTGTGTTACTTCTGGTTTCATAGAAATGTTGATTGAAAATATTTGTAAAAATATAAAAATTCTGAAAAAAATAAAAATATGATCCGTGGGATACACACTTGAGTACGGAATTAAAAACGAAAATTGATGTCATCCCAAGGGGCTGCTTTAACTATATTCCAAGTAAAGCGTGCTATTCTTAGGTGTCTTATTAACAATTCCTACAAAAAAATTATATGGCCCTCAGAAGTGGGTGGGGCCGTGGTATGATGGTCAACGTCACTTGTTATAAAGCTGTGTTCTTTATTTGGAATATATTGCAGATTTTGAAAGAGACGCATGCAAGTTAAGGGGGATCACTCCCGTCCAAGACGGCACCTTGCTTGGTCTCCATATGCATCAATGTTACTCGTGAAGACAACCCTTGGTGTTGAGCGAAGTAGTGAATTCAGGATTCGGAAGAGGACCACATTTTGGCTGTAAATGGAGGACGTTAACTTCATTTAGTTCAAAATATGCACGAAAATAAAATATGTTCACGCCCCTACGCCCCTCTCTGGATACGGCACTCGAGGGCTGTGCTGGGACACCAAGTAGTTATTTGTATTCATAGCCAACTGTAATAATTTGTTATGCTGACTGTAAATCTTTCTTTGTTTTACAGTGACCGATATTACAAGACAATTAGAGTAAAAATGAATGACAGACTAAATGGCACTTATATATCGAGTTAGAAGGTACTAAACTGCCATTTTGCAAAGTGGCAGTTTAGCACCTTCTGACGCCAAGGGGACGATATGTTTATGTGGTCTACATATGCACCATTGTCGTTTGTTAAACTTCTTTTGCTTTGGCATTCGTGATCACCACTCTCCGAAGAAAAACCCTCTTGTGAGATTCCAAAATCTAGCTAAGAATCATAACACTTAATAGTCATTTAACAAGACATAGACTATAAGATAAGAAGTTGGAGGCAAAGCAATGTGATCACACCATACGAAACACATGGTGTAGAATAACAAATGACATAACAAATGCGACGCATACACCCCAAACTGTATTATATATTCATCACACATATATGGTGGAAATATGCTAATTAGAAAGTGCAGACAATCGATAATGACATTTTATAATATAAAAAACCCCACTTTTTATGGAAATCAGATTTTTCAGTCAGCCATCATTTACAAGACAGTATGTAACTGGTGCTATGCAAACATTATTAATCAACATTGGATCAACGTTGTGTGCCAGTAGGCACCATGTTATGTGTGATCAGTTTTTTTCCGTAAACATGATTTATTTTTAAAGGATTACAAACAGCAATATTGCCACAAGTTGCTTTCCTACATACAGGCATACATACATACATACATGGTCATATATACACATGATACATACAGAAAAATATTTATAATAATAGCAAATACAATATTAAACCGCAGAAAAAAATCTAGAATATGATACAGAATATGATAAGTAAGAATGAGTTAATTAAAGATATAATGAAAAACAAAAACAAAATTATTACTATGATAATTTAGGCGGAAAAGCGTTTTGAGCTACTTATGTAAGCTTGTAAAAGAGAAAATATATTAAAATTTGTATCTTCAGGAAAATTATCGGAACCGTATAACAAAATATTCAACAATGACTGTTTATTTTGCATTACAGCCGTAGGAAGTAATGCAGTCAGACCCTCTATCAGTGCTTGTCTTTGGGCGGCAAATGCTGGGCAAAAATATAGTGTCTTACATCTTCTCTAGCATAGTTGCAAGAGTCACAAGACATATTGCTGATAAATCCATATTGAAAGCGTTGACTGTTTAGATCGCTCAGCCCCAATCTCAACCTACAGTGATGAACAGACGCATATAAAAACGGTACAAGTTAGAGTGAAACTAGTCAAATTTTTTGTTCATATTAACAATGCAGCTTTAAAAAAATATAAATTGATGTTGCACTACGAATACCAACAGGCGAATTATTCCAGGCTCTAATAGATGAAGGTACGAATGAATTGCGGGTGCTTGATAGTTTGGCATATATTACTGGTAAACTATTGTTAGTAGAGTTTCTGGTATTATACCTATTTTCAACTGCCGCTGGTAGAATAGACTGTAGATATGGAGAGCTGATCTGGTGTGTAACTTTTAAACAGCTGTATAAGTTTGTGGTTTAGTCGCCTCGTTCTGAGAGATTGCCAGCCAAGCTCGACTAGCAGCCTATCAGAGCTAGTGTGACGATATGCTCCAGTGTACACCAGAGCAGCCCTCCTCTGTACCTGTTCAATTGCTATTGAGTCTCGTACTGTACAATTGTCATAAATAATATCACAATATTCAATAATGGGTAGTACCATACTTTTATAAAGTGAACAAAGGGTACCACGGGGCAGTTTTAATCTTACACGATTCAATAGAGCAATTCGCTTTGAAGCTTTACAAATACATTTTTCAATATGCTTGTTCCATTTAAAATTACTAGTAAACACAAGACCAAGGTGAGTATATTGATCAGTTCTTTCTATAGACGTGTTATGCAAATAAATAGGTGGATAATTAGGGTAATGATTCTTTCTAGTGATTATCATGTACCTTGTTTTGTTGGCATTAAAAGTTACTTTCCATAATACACTCCATCTTTCAATTTTTTCCAAATCTCTACAAATTTTACCGTTTGATTCTGCAGAGTCATCAAAACAATCAAGTAAAGATGTGTCGTCTGCAAATAAGTGTACATCACATTCTAGGTTAAGAACAAGATCATTTATATAAACAAGAAAAAACAGTGGCCCGAGAATTGACCCTTGGTACTGAAAAGGTCAAGTCTTGTGTCTGTTATATAATTAAAAGCCGGTAGCGGATCAGCCACTGCGCTGACATGCTACACTGCTCTGCAAAATAGGTGTTAAAACTCTTAGCCATTTCAGTGCTGTCGTCAATTAGTCTATCACCACACATAATATTATGGATTCCATTAGACACTTTGTTACCATAAACCATTTTAGTTAATTTTCAATATGATTTCTGCGAAGTATTTGGATTTATTAATATATCTGATATGTTGGTATAAAATGTATTACTAGCTTTACGAAATGCAGCTTTAGCTTCACGCCGCTTATCGCTAAAATGTGCATACTGCTCAGGCAAACCAGTACGTTTGGCGCGTTTATGAAGACGTTTAGCCTGACGAAATAATTTATGTCTTCACTGGTCATACCAGGTTTGTCGCCCGGTCGAACCGTTACAATCTTTGACGGTATACACAGCTCTGTAAAATGGTGTAAGATATCTGTTAGATTATCTGAAAGAACGTCAATATTGTCTGTTATAGAAAAAAAGGTATTCCATTCAATGGATAACAACATATTATTTAAAAGTTCATAGTTTCCTTCGTCAAATAACCACACTTTCCTCATGAACCATACACAACGCCATGATCGAGGTTGTCTATAGGTGGGAGTACACCAACATCAAAAAAATAGCCAGGCGAGTCTGTAAAAATCATATCAAGTGAATTGTTAATTCTTGTGGGTGTGTCTATTAACTGATGAATATTAAAAGTGTCCACTAAATTAACAAGTTTTAAACCGAGTTGACTATCTTTGTGGTCGGACAACCAGTGAGTACATCTATCATTAAAATCTCCAAGTAAAATGATAGTGGAGTTTAAACCAGTGGTGGCTACAGACAGAGAATCCTCAAGGGAACTAATAAAGTTATCAATTTGAATAGAAGATTGACTAGGACTTCTATAACACACGTTGACTAATATACGCTTATGGTTAGATGTGATAACATCTCAGTATCTGGTGTTTCTAAATCGTAATGTCTGACACACGCAAGTGATGAGGGGACATATAACGCTACACCACCACTTTGTCTGTTTCTATCTAATCTAAAAACCGAATAATTATTAAATTCCACATCTACATCCGGAATGTTACTGTCTAAATGGGATTCGCTAATACCAATCACATCAAATTCATGTAAAGAACATAATTCTAAATAAAGTTCTTCTAGACTTCCAGATTTAAGAATACTTCTGGCATTAACATGACAAAACCGCAGTGCTTTTATAACATCACCAGGACCAGGGTTAGTGTGAACATCTCCACATAACAACAACAGTAGAATAATACAAAGGGCATGTGATGACATCAAGCAGATATATATAAACAGTGAGATCAGACGTGATATATTACATGAATGAATAGAGAAAGACATGCCGCGACACAGCCTATTATACCAGCAGCCAATCACCGCCCGCCACTGAGTTATACCAATCATGGCGGCTCAAATAACCTGACACAATGTACTGAGAGAGGGTCATTAAAACAGTCAAATGTATACATTATGAACACAAATCAGTGGATATAATTCACAAGCAACACAACAAACAAAGCGGTCTGAAAATATTAATGACAGCGAAAATACTAATTGGAAGTGTGTAACAATATTAATAAACTGATATAAGCGGTCTGGAAATATCAATGACAACGAAAAACAACCAATTGAAAATGTGTAAAAACAATATCAGCAAACTTAGATATAAGTGATAAAAAATATAAACGCACAATTTACATAGAATATTAAATTATCATTCAATTAGTGCAATATTTGTATTATTATTATGGAACGAACAGTTCAACTTACGGATAGATCGTACAAGGAGATGAAAAACGTGTGGCTTGTGAATCACAGTTAGTAATGGAGGGAGAGGGGCACTGACTAGTGATGACCTACAGGTGTCTCGTTCACCAGCTTGTCCAGTTCACCTGTGATCAGTTATAAACTACGTCAGTATTTGATGACGGTCCGCATTCTAACTCGTCTTAAATTGAATGTAAATATTTATCTAGAAAGAGACTATGCAGGTCTGGCATTTTGGAGTAGGTAGGGCCTACATGTTATTAAGAATGATTTTATGATAATAATAATGAACAGAGTTAGTTGGATACTAGGTAGCAAAAAATTTTAAAAAAAATAACACTTTCTGCGAAGTGAAAAGGTGGAAATTATCTAAGCGGAAATATACTTAAGTAAAGATTCACCTTAACGCTTACACTACAATTAAATGAACAGTATCCATTTTTAATTTATTTAATTATCTTCTAATATTAGTTTGATTTCACAAAGCCCTTCGCGACACCTATCATGGAACCATATAAATCAAACATAAGAAGTTATATGATTATGTTAGGATGGATTATTAGAGCAATCCTAGTTATTAGTAAAACATCCTGTCTATAAAATGGTCTTCAAAACCTATTAAGGAAGTGCATGAAGGATACGCGAATGAACAAATATGAAATTTACTCAACAGTTCATATTAATGATTATCTAGCATCACCGATGTCGTCTTTATCATGTTCATATTTAATATCCACAGGTCAGCATAATCTAACTTGTGTATGATTAGACGCCACAATACCACTGCATACTAACGTCCTTTAGAGAACATGTTCCTCAGAGGGCATAACAAGTAGATCAGTTCCAGCATCTCCAATGTTACAATTAGAGTGATTCCACTGTACAGATTCAGCAGTCCTCCAATCTCTGAGATCAAGCCATATATGGTGATGCGAGGTGATTCAACAGTTGACACTACTATGTCATTATTGATTAAAACATCCACCCTCGCAAAATTATCTTCAATCAAGTTGACAGACGAGAGAAGCTGGTTGGCTTCTGTGTGGTCGCCATTGTCATAGATGCTGCTGATGGTTTTGTAGACACTATAAGCGTCCTTGTAATTTTTTGGCGCGATCATGGTTTTATAGAAATCAAGATGGTATTGTTTCGCCGGCCACTTCATGAAGCTTGGCACCACTTTGTACACTATTTCCTTACATGGACTTCCGCAGTCAGTCTTGCACGACTTCTGGATCTCGGTGGCTATCTGTGTAGCACACCCCACTCTGGTAAGGGTACTCACTGGATCAGAGATATTAACAACTCCACAAAATGACACGTTTTCCAGATCGAGGCTACTGATGACAGGAAGTGAAGAGTCTAAACACCCGCAGGCGGCCATCACGTGATCCTGTACACATGCGTACCGACAGTGTAGACTCTCAGACAGGACAGGTTTCTTGTCAAACAGATTGTAGGCAGTAGTGTACGACTGCTGACAGTTTCCATACGGTGGTTTGGCCCTCTCAGCCAGGGATACTTCTGTGGACAAACTGCCCAGATAACCAGGAGGTACGGAATTGGCATCCACTGTGAGATCTGGCATGACGGAGGACGGATGGACGGCCACTCTCACTCCTATATTCTGTTCTTCACCATGTTGAACAGAATAACTGGACAGCTCCTGTTCTTCTCTGGCTCGATCAATGTGTAGAACAACAGAGATGCCGTTTATGTAGTTATGAACTAGAGAGTCTAATTTGGTGGAGTTGGTGTTGATAGTATAGCAATTAAAATATGTATGATGAGTAATAGGGCGGATGGCACCTTCGCCACAAGGAATCTTCAACCTATCATTCTGATTGATCTTTACAAAGAGGAAACAGCTCACTATGAAATCATCAGCAACATGACTTACGGCTTTTGCACCTTGTACTCCTAAAAATTCAAAATAGCCCTTAAGTGAGAGAAGTCTGGCGAGCACTGTAGCAATGCTAGGGTCTGTGAGATCCAGTTGAGAGGCTAAAGTACCCAGCATCATTCTGTAGCTGTTCAGTGTAGGTATGTTAAGGGCTTTGGTTTTCCTGGTGGACGTTGGATTTAGATTGCAGACGGTGACGGCAAAAGGGTCTAGTGACTCCTGTCGGATATGTTGTTCTTTTCTGTTCACCACTGTATCATAATTCAAGTATTTTTGTGATACTAAGGTCAAGGTGTAAGCCGCTATGACTGTAAGAGTTAAAAATCCTACGATCCACAAACATCTTATTTTCCAGTCTTCACGCAGTACTCTTGGTAGTCCACGTACTGTAGTCTTCTGTATGCAGCTCACAAATAGAGCCGAGATAAGCATTTCGAAATATAATTATTTCCTTTGATAAAAAAAAGATTATGCAATCATTATAAAGTCCATGTTTCTGTTCCTCTAAATAAATTGTGGTCAGTGCGTGTAGAAACGTACGCAAAATTTAATCTCTCAAATATTGTTTCACTGCGGTCTTCCCTTGTTCTGTTGCTATGTGTCTATGACAAAAGTCAGCAGAAAACACGACCATAAACCCAACAATTACAGCATAATCAATACAAGCTTCCGCAGATTATAGGTACCGCAAAAGTGATAATTCATCGTTCCCATGCACTGACCTTATATTGATGTAATCGTTCTGTGGATGCAGCAAAAAGAAAGCTGAGCAAGAACACCCGATAATCAATGCAGGGTATATAATAACTGGGTGTCATGCTTCGGCGTCCATTCAATTTGCCGGTGCATCTCAGATTGTCTACAGGTGACAAGTCAGGAGAAAAAGACACCCAGCCTGACCATCATGTCCGGATCAATATACAGCAAACCGGATCTGGTTAACCAAAGTTCAACCGACTCCAGCCCAGCATTGAAGTCCCTGTATGTTAAAACTTCCAGCGTGCTAGACCTGTAGCGATTATTATTTTACGAGACCCTCCCATGTTGCCATGTACACTAGAATCGATGGTAAATTATAACTGTCGGTATCCGATGACACCCTTCTCACGACTAAAGGGTCGTATCTACCACTTCACAAAGTGGCAGATACGACTCTTTAACCCTTTTAGGCCTCAATTTACTATTGTCATCTTCATCCACTACAAGCCGCGAATTGCTTTCGCAATTCTCGACTTGTAGTGGATGAAGATGATTTGAAGAGAGTGAAAAATTAAAGAAAATTACCATGTATTAGTAAATCAGTCTCATGGAAATTTTCATTCAAAAACCCCTAGTTGTAGGAAAATTAAGTCTGTTTTCAGAGATGTAAAATGATGCTTTAATGCATCGTGAGGGCTTAAAGGGTTAATTATGAGATATGATAGCTTATTAATAACATGTTTCACAGCAAATGTTTTTAATTCAAAACCAATTTAAGGTAATATTAAAGCTTGATCCAGCTATTAAATATTCGGCATCAACCTGAAAAAACCCCCAGTGAAGTACAAAGTAAGATAATAGGCCCTGTGTGCTATTCAATAACAAAATCAAATACAGTGACGTAGTGGTTAAAGCTGTCTGCCTGTCACGCCGGATCTCCCGGTTTTATCCGTACATTCATTTTAACCACTGCACCATAATACCCCTAGCCCTTCGAATGGTAACTGATGACTATTAGAAGTTTCCCAGAAAATACATTCATTCATTCATTCATTCATTCATTCATTCATTCATTCATTCATTCATTCATTCATTCATTCATTCATTTTTTAATTTGTCGTTCATTCATTCATTCATTCATTCATTCATTCATTCATTCATTCATTCATTCATTCATTCATTCATTCATTCATTCATTCATTCATTCATTCATTCATTCATTCATTCATTCATTCATTCATTCATTCATTTAATTATTCATTCATTCATTCATTCATTCATTCATTCATTTATTCATTTATTCAATTATTCATTCATCTATTCATTCATTCATTCATCCATTCATTCATTCATTCATTCATTCATTCATTCATTCATTCATTCATTCATTCATTCATTCATTCATTCATTCATTCATTCATTGAGTTCATTCATTCATGAGTTCATACATTCATGAGTTCATTCATGAGTTTATCCATGAGTTTATTCATGAGCTACATGTACTTCATTCATTCAATAATTTGTTACCATTCGAGCCACGTCCAAAACACGATGTTTAGCACTGATTTAACCCCGCGCTCTTGTTGTTTTTGTTTTGTCCCCTAGGTTTCCATTTGTGTAGGAATTTATCGTATGTATATAATTTAAATTATTTATGTGCAGCCACAATGCAATAAATCGATAGGTTTCTGGGATATGCCTAGGGCGTATATGTGACATTAACATGCGCCTGGTCTCAGAGCTTCGATCTAGTTAGATCATCTGGTTGCCAATAGCGAATTATATAAACAAGTTGTTTCACTTTGTAGCCTATTGTTTGAGATGACTGCAGGCCACCAATAAAGAATTCTAGCCCTGGATGGGATGGAATTCATGATAAGGTTGTTAAACATACGTACCGTATCCCCGCGCATAAACGTGCATGCACTTATAAGTGAAATTCGCATGTTTTAGGGATGTTTAAAATTGTTTTATGTTCGAATATAAGTGCATGCACTTGTTTTCGAAAACTAAGTGCACCCCTCTAAATAAGAATTTGTGTCGCCAAGTCTGACACCTTTTAACGACAAGAAGAAATGATTCTTTTAAGCAACATTATAAGAATCACCCCCGTAACACCCGCCGATTTAGCCGATTATTGTAACGAGGCCTGAGTTCTTGAAATAAACTTTGCATCTAAACAGATTCTTGTGGATTATTATAATGATCACGTCTTGAACCCTCCTAGACAGAGGTGTGAGCGCGTCTGTTGACGATAGCTGTGACGATGCAAGTTTACATGCAGTATGTTGAATGATGGCTGCCTGTGGAGACGGTGAAGATTTGCCCCTGGCATGCAACTTATATTTGAACAATAAATATTTTCAAAAGTTGTTTTTCTTGAAATACGGTTATATAATGCACATTTCGATGCTATAGATGGTGTATTATTAAAGTTATAGGCCTACATACTATACTTGACGTTACAAAACAAATAAGATTTTTTTTTTTATTTCGAAATATTTGTTATTTCTTTATCATCAAGGTAATTTTATTGTCGAATAGTGCACGTCTTTAACGTAAAATATTTTTTGTGTTCGAATATAAGTGTATGCACCTGTTTTCGAAAACTAATTGCATCTTCAAATATAAGTGCATGCACCTTATTGCGCGGGGATACTGTATAATGTTTTCAGTGAACCGTTAATACATATATTAAACTTATCAATAACACAAGGGGTGTTCCCAGATAAACTAAAACTTGCTCGTGTAATACCCATTTACAAAGGCGGAAATAGTATGCTGTTAAATAATGTCTATTTTACCATTACTTTCTAAAATATTTGAAAGAATTATGTATACTAGACTAATTAAGTTAATAAAAAAACATGATATCTTATATAGATACCAGTTTGGATTTAGGGGAGGGATGGGAACGAACACTACCATGATTATTCTAATAGATAAAATGGTATTAGCTCTAGATAACGGTGATAGTGTAATTGAGGTTTTCTTATATTTTTCCAAGGCATTTGATACTGTTGATCACACCATATTATTAAAAAACTACATAAATTGAGAATCAGAGGTTTGCATACGATTGGATAAAAAGTTACTTATTTAACAAGGAACAATTTGTATCTTTCAATAACGTAACATCTAGCTACAAACCAATCACTTGTGGAGTGCCTCAAGGCTTTATTTTGGGGCCATTATTATTTCACCTTTACATAAATGACATAGTGCATGTTTCACCAATGTTATTCACAATTGTATCTCTTAATGTGAATATATGATTTTTAGTAATAAAAACAACAACATAAACATGCATAAATCAGTCACTATAAACAACATAATAAGTGGAAAATAATAAAATCCTCTATGGTATAATAGATTAAAAATTACCTTGGTCCACCCATGTTTTGTCTATTAAAGGAAAGTATAACTATGCTATGTAAAGCAAGACGTCTGCTGACAGCTTCAACTTCTATAACTCTTTATTATAGTTTCATATACCCTTATTTCACATGCTGCATTGAAGTTTAAGATCCCACTTGTGATGAATATATGAGTTCTTTGTTCGGAGAACAGAAAAGAGCTGTAAGGATTTTAACGGCTTCATCATACATTGCCTATTTTTTCTAATTTTAAAACTCTTAACATCTATAATATTTATAATTATCAGGTACTAAAATGTATGCTGAAGCACAAAAAAGGATTGTTGCCTTTAATCTGGAAAATAGTATGACCTTTTTGTCAGCGCACCACATAATCAGTAACGCTACATAATTTCCACATCGTAACACCCAAATAAATACATAAGTATGCATAACTAGCAGCTACAGATTTTCCATATGACAGAACATAGAGTTAATATTTTATTAACTCTATGGACAGAATCATCAGAGTGTGAGACCGACATAGCGCCTACGCTTTACAATCTACACTGTTCACATTGACACAGAGGTGGTATAGGCTATACACAAGTATTTTTTTCACAAACCAATCAACAAGCGCAAATAATCATATATGTAAAATTTAAATGAACAATTGATTAATTAATCGTTTGTCACTCGATTTATGTACATTTTACATACAGATAAGTTAGTTTCTTATCATTGTTTCATATTGACTTTTTTAACATCCATGATCTGTAATATTCATCAATGCTTACACCATGTACAATAAGTGATTCACAGTGGATTCAGTCGCAATTTTCGAGTTTGGAATTAAAATAGTAATTTACTTGTTACTTGTAAATGAAGAATGCGATTCTCAATTCGACATCGCCGTTAGTTCATTATTACCATGATTATGGAATGACAAAGATCTGTTCTTGTTCAAACTGTAAAATATTCAAAAAACGGCCACATAATAAATTATGTGTTATGTGACTAGAATCACATCAATAGAATAATAAACAACATATAAAATAAAAAATGTTATAGGCCATATCGTCGCCTCGGAGCTAAAAGATCCTATCTGCCACTCTGACGAGTGTCAGATAGGATCCTTTAGCTCCGAGGCGACGATATATGGGATACACTGCCGTGCATGGCACTAACACAAAGACAATATCGTCCACCAACTGATACCTGTACAATAATAATAGCAATTATAGTACTCTGTATTGAGGTACTAAACATAAAATACAATCCGAGCTAAAACCTATGCTGATGAATATAAATAAAACAACTAAGAAACGCGACGAGACTAAACGAAATGGTAATATAGTCAGTCATAGTCAATTTTAATTTTAATCATCCATCAAACGACAACTAAAATAACA
Source organism: Flabesymbios commensalis (assembly GCA_964017125.1). Lineage (NCBI taxonomy): Eukaryota > Metazoa > Annelida > Polychaeta > Terebellida > Flabelligeridae > Flabesymbios > Flabesymbios commensalis. The sequence goes on along the minus strand of OZ024909.1, from coordinate 54,617,935 downwards.
CAACAATATTATGATTTACTACACTGGATACACCTGTTGAGATGATCGCTTCCCCACACGAGACGTTGGCCCAATGTTGGGTTATTGTTGGCCGACATCTGCGACATCGGACCATCAGACAAGTCTGTCCTCACATCGCCGTAATCTAGTCAGTTAAATGTAAAACAACGTCTAGAATGAAATCAAGCTACCCTGATTGACCAAGTAACGAGTCATGGCAGCCAGGCTAAACATAGTAACATAACAACTGGTTTGATGACCAAGATGTGAAAGAGGACCTCGTATATGTGAGGCAGTTGGGATTGAATACATTATTGCCTGCCAACATATCGTCCCCTTGGATATGAAAGGGTGTATCTGCCACTTGGCAAAGTGGCAGATACACTCTTTCATATCCAAAGGGGCGATATCAGGTGGCCACATTATCGAATAATTTAAAACCTTTCACAGAATCAGAAACTCCAAAAAATTAAAACAATATTCTGAAGATTGTACTATATGAAACAAATATTATACGCTTTTGCTGTGACAGATACGGCTCGTCAAGGTTAGGCATTGGTAACAACATAGGTATGAGAGGTATAATACAGGTCGACAATTTCAGGCCAGGAAGCGAGTTCTTCCAACATTGACTCTCTTTTTTTGATTTTCTATATGAGATAAGTTACCAGGAGGAACAACACGATCCTTCCATTTGTTCTACTAAATTTTACTTAGGTTTCGATCTCACAGATAAAACAGGAGTGTATTAATTACAGCAGGTACGGTCACAGACATTGCATTGCTTGTCTGGTGATTGGTCAGAACTTTGGTTCGTTCATCTCAAGACAGCTATCCATCCAGTTTTGCCGCTGCAATGGGTCATACAAACTGTGGAGCACTGTCATTTATCCATGGACGAGAAATCACAGGCCACCCATTCTTTTACTGGCAAGGAAGGTTGGCTGAATGCAGATACAAGACTGATCAACAGCACTGGAAGATTTGCAGATGATGGTGCTCTCATTTAAATCACGGTTGATGTGTATGACCAGGCAAAACAGCTTCTTGTGAACACATACATGTATTCTAAACGATATTAATAACTAAATAACTTAATAATGATAAGTACGCATGCGTGAAATACAGTGAACAGTTCAGCAGCTCCCCACATTATCATAAAAATTATCATATTCGGCGTCAGAAGTCGGGACCAAAACGCACTCAAATCAACGTATTATTATCATAGCATACACTGACTAAAAATGACATCTAAAGATAGTCCCAGTGGTCTAGGAAAGATCACTAGATTTTTCAGTAAGTCTCCGCCATTGAGTTCTGCTGACAATACCAGTAATGGTCAGCAAGAAAGAGGTCAAACCAGGACTAATACAGATGACCCTACCAGCAAACAGCCTGCAGAAGTGACCACCACTAATACAGAGATTACTGAATCAGCCAGCCATGACAACAACAATACTCCTGGCGTCGACAGCAAGAAGAGAGGTTTCCCGTACTCACCAGGTGAAGCCTGTACCCCGCATACCAGCAACTTACATGAAACGAAGAAATTCAGAGAGAAATCACCAATTCCACTTGACCTGCATACAGAGTTACTCGGGCAAAACGTGTCAAACACTTGTACAAATGTCCACAACGTCTCCATGGAGAATGACTATACCGACAGTTCAGATTCCGCTGAAAACAACAAGTCTCCATGTACAAAGGACATCAGAGAAATTGCCGAATTACAGGACGTTATGAAAGCTGCTACGTCTTCAACGAAAAATGTATTGGTCGATAACATACTGATTGCGCTGCGACCAAAGGTGGAAGAGGAGATCCAGAAAGCTTTAGCAAACATAATAAAACGTTTAGAAGCTGTTGAAAATAATTTGCGTGATATCGACCAAAAAGAGTCAGAGCCAAACGAGAGAATATCAGTAATAGAAGGCAAACTTGATGGTCTAGCATTTACAACAGACCATAATAAAAACACTATCACTAATGACACCATGATCCGTACGGCCATGGAACGCCACATAGCAGACCTTGAAGACGAGCTTGATAACGAACAGCAATATTCAAGGAGAGACCAAATCATTATAGACAATATACGTGAAACAGTCGATGAAAACACGGACGACATCGTTCGAGAGCAGTGCGGCAAACTTAATGTAAATATCACCATAAATGACATTCATAGATCACATCGCCTGGGTCCTCAGCGTGATAGTAACAACAAACCTCGCCCGATAATTGCGCACCTGACCAACTATAGACTAAAGGCAGCAGTGATGAACGCAGGAAAGAAGGACTGGTTTAACCGCAGACAGAAGCAGAAAGATGCTAGACAACGTGGTGATCGGAATGCCAAGCTGGATAACCCCAATGTACACGTGCGTGAACATTTGACATGGCGCCGGCAACAATTAATGAGAACACTACTCCAGAAAAAGAGGGAAGGACAAGTCATTTCTGTGTGGACTATAGATGGTGTAATTTTTACCCGTAAAGACCCGAATTCTCGGCCAGCACGCATCGTGACGGAACAACATCTGCGTTCATTCCTCGGTTCGTAAGGAAGACGTACACTTGAACTTTTCAATCTGACAAACACAGTAAGATTTTCACTGTATGCATGCTATGCATGTTATATTATTGTTATATTGTAACATAACCTCACCCGAATCGCTAACGTGAACAATAGCAATGGTTAAAATAAATAACGTTAAACCACCCATCATACCAAGCCATCCTGTATCTACTTTCTTTTTTCTACTATCATACTTATATAATAATGTTATCTTTTCGTCTTTAACGCCTTATGCTAAGTTTTATCTTAAGCCTTATTTGATAATATTTTGTTGTCTCAATCAATGCATAGTAAATGGATTAAGATTTAAATTATGTATCAATTCGTAGTATGAGTAACTGGATCAAAAGTAAATGGATTAGAAGTAAATGGATTAAAATTTAAACTATGTATCTTATCAATATTTATATATCTTATCAGCACTATACCGCTAACAGGGTACCACTTGCATAATTGTATTATAAAAAACATATCTTAAATATTATTATTACTATTATTATTTAAGGGGAAGACCACTCGGCATGATACATTAAGATTATGCATGTTGCATGTATCACGCCGCTGTCTCATTTTCATTTTTATCATTTTCTCAGTTATTTTGAAACAACTTTGTTTCTCTTTGTGTTTCTTTTAGTTTTGATTTCCTCTTTTATGTTACCAGTAGACATCTTATTTCTGTCATTTATGAAGTGGATATGCGCGCTCTATTCATATGAGAGATATCCAATGAACACAATCATACTCAGCGTTTTATACTCTTTTGTCCAATGGAGCAGAATGATATTTTGACTTATTGTGGAGGGGAGGATCGGAATTCTTTATTAACTGTTCTGAATAAAAATAATGAAGATGATTTTTCTGATAACAACATTTCTATTTCAGAGCATATAATGCCAACCAAATATTACAACGTAGACGATGCGATTACAAAAATAATATCTAAAAATAACGATTTCTCTATTCTTAGTATAAACATACAATCATTAAATGCCAAATTTGACCAATTAAAAATACTCATCCACTATCTGAATGATCGTGGTTGTGAATTTTCAGCAGTTTGCATACAGGAAACATGGTTCAGTGACTTTACAGACACATCATTATATAACATAAATGGTTATAACCTATTATCACAAAGTAAAATTTGCTCTGCACACGGTGGTTTATGTATTTATTTAAACACAAAATATGATTATAAAATTAAACCAGACGTTTATAAGACATCAGAGATCTGGGAAGGGCAATTCGTTGAAATCAGATGCTCTCAATCTGACCGTACATTTATATTGGGAAATCTTTATAGGCCGCCTATCGATCTCAACAATAATTATCAAACTTTTATAGACGAATTGACTCCCGTTTTAAATCAACTCAATACAAAAAATAAAGAAGTAGTAATCGCAGGAGATTTTAACATCGACCTTTTACGATTAAATGAAAAGCCTATTTTTAACGACTATCTCGATATGTTGATCACAAATCACTTCAGTCCTACTATAACTCTACCTACGCGACTCTCGGCCAGGTCAGCATCTTTACTCGATAATTTTATATGTAATTCTACACTCTCATCTTCACCCATGCCATCAGGTATCATTATATCGGATCTATCAGACCATTTTCCATACTTTTTATTGTTGGACACCCAGGTAGTCCCAAAACCCCCTCCTAAGTTCATTACAATACAAAAGTTTGACTCACATTCTGTGCAGTCGTTTAAAGCAACAGTTGCCTCAGCTAACATTTACAATAATCTGAATAAGGAAATATCGGCTGATCCTAATATAAATTATAATATTATACAGAATACCATCACTGCGGCGAAAGCAAAATCATTCCCTGTCAAAACATTTAAATATAATAAACATAAACATAAGAACAAATTATATGCAAATTTAAAATCTTTAAACACGGGCGATGAAAATTACAATGACCTAAAATTGAATCTATGTACTTACAATAAAATTCTTAAGAAGTGCATTAGAGAGGCTAAAAAAATATATTACTACAATTCATTTAAAAAATATACAAACGACATTAAAAGTACTTGGGGAGTTATAAAAGATATTGTGAACAAAAACAAGGCTAAGACAAGTTTCCCCAATTTTTTTAAAATTAAGGGAAAACTAATTTCTAATCAGACTGACATTGCAAATAGTTTTAATAATTTTTTTACTAATATTGGTAGAAATCTTGCGAGCGAAATACCACCTCAAAATAAATCATATAAGGAATATTTAACCAACAAAACTAACAATATTTTCCATTTTCATAATGTAAGCGAAGATACTGTGCAGAAAACTATTGCAATCCTTAAAACCAAAAACAGTTTTGGCCATGATGGCATTTCTACAAAATTACTGAAGGAAATAAGTATCGAATTAATTAAGCCCTTAACCACCCTCACCAATCAATGTTTCCATACAGGCATTTTCCCTGATAACCTGAAAATAGCGAAGGTAATACCTTTGCATAAAAAAGACGATCCCACTGATATAAACAATTATAGACCTATATCCTTACTTCCATCTATTTCCAAGGTTTTAGAGAAAATAGTTTTAGACCAGATAAAAAGTTATTTTACATCTCATAATTTACTATATAATAATCAATATGGTTTTCGATCTCATCATTCAACAGAGTTAGCTACAATGCATCTAATGGATAAAATTATAACAAGTATGGACGAAGGCCTCGTCCCTCTGAACATCTTCTTAGATCTATCCAAAGCTTTCGACACATTAGACCACACTATATTACTCGGTAAATTAAATTACTATGGAATTTCTAATACTGAACTGCTCTTTTTTGAAAATTATTTGTCAAATAGAAAACAGTATGTCCAAATGGGTACAACTAAATCAACGGAACAAATCATCACAACGGGTGTCCCTCAAGGTTCAATTTTGGGACCGTTTTTATTTTTGATTTACATCAATGACTTTCCAGCTGCTACAGCATACTTTGACTTCATTATGTATGCTGATGACACCACACTAATGACTAATTTGCATATAATTGAATTTGACAACATAGATGTACTTACACAAACAATTAACACAGAACTGGTACACATAAACGAATGGTTAAAAGTAAATAAATTATCTCTAAATACTGCTAAGTCTAATTACATGATGTTTCATATGCCACAGAGAAAATTAAAAAATATTTCAATATCTGTGGATAACACACAAATTGAACATACTTCTACATTCAATTTCCTGGGTATAATAGTGGAAGAACACCTAAAATGGGATGACCATGTAAACAAGATAGCTCTTAAAATATCAAAAACAATTGGTATTATAAATAAATTAAAACATTTCCTCCCATCATACATTTTACATACTCTTTACAACAGCCTAATATTACCACATATACATTATGGATTACTTATCTGGGGCTACTGCTATGAACGGATTTTTAAACTTCAAAAAAAAGTTATTCGCATTATAACGCTTAGTAAGTATAATTCACATTCTGAACCGCTTTTTAAATCATTGAAATTGCTCAAAATCAAAGACATATTGAAACTTCAACAACTAAAATTTATATACAAACTATTGAATAAATCCCTTCCCAATTATTTTGAGTCTATGTACCCTTACTATGGATATAATATACATTCATATAATACAAGATCTCGAAGTGCTGTTGCTGTTCCTCGGATAAGGCATGCATTTGCAAAACAGTCTATACGGTATGACATATCAACCCTGTTAAATGATATTTCTACCTCCATATTGAATACAATTGACACACATAGTTTACTCGGTTACAGCCAGTACATTAAAAAATATATTATGGAGAACTATTTGACTGACTGCTCAATATTGAACTGTGCAATATGTAACAACGTTATATAACATTCAATCGGTACAGCGTGTTAACAAGCAACATAATAATAGTATTAAATAACTGTCATAGTTTTTTTTTTTTTTTTTTTTTTTCCAACTGTCTTAGTAATAATAGTACTATGTCAAAAACATTTTATATTGACGGCATTTGTTTTCTCTCCTCTTATTACCATTTATTTATGAATTTTATCTCACTTATACTTTTTTAAGCATTTGGGTTCATTGTACGGTGTTTCTATTGATCGCGCGCATTTCCACTTCATTATCACTTCATAACTATTTAATTTCAAAAATTAATTCACTCATTTCCTTTCTTCGTTTTTTTTCACCTTATTTTTTATTCACTCAAATATTTGTTTTTTCAACATGTTCAACTTACAGCAACTATCTATATCATCAGAATGGTGGCCTCTATGATAGCGATACACAATGTGTCTTAATGGAGGTCTCCAGCCCACTACAATTATAATTAGTGTAGATATATATTAAATATATATACATATTTGTTTTTTTCATTATCTTGAATGTAATTTCTGGCAAATAAATGAGTTTTGACTTGACTTTGACTTGAACACTGCCAAAGTTACTGCCACCCACTGGAATTTTTTTGAACAACATATAAATCGTGCAGCCAAGCCTGTCCTCAAGCCTTAGGACTGTGGATGGGTCTTAGAAAATGACAAGCTGATTCCTGTTCAATCTTACAAACCCACCATCGCCACCGCATATGATACACAAAATTTCATCCTGTAAGAAGAGTTGGAACAAAACCTGCTAATGTGAGAAAAGAAAAATCACCTGTTATGTAGGATGTGACTGTCAAAGATCCACAAGCAAATGCATTTGTGCACAACACATAGTCCTTATAATTAAATAGAGTACCTGTATCATACCCATTTTAGTACATCCACGTTCGATAACCTTCTAATCGATAAAGCTGTGTGCTTGTTGATCCCCGGAAACAGTAGTTCTTTCGACAGTATTATGATCAGTGCTATTAAGTTTTGTTTCATGCAGCTTTAGGCTGATTATGTTGTGAAGTGATTATTATAACAAAATGCTATAACACTGTAAGTGTAAATACTTATGTTAGTTACTAATTAATAAACTTACCATTGTTATCACATCAAATGTTCTCTTATCAAACGTGACTAATAATATCTAGCGAAAAACATTAATTTCGCAATATCGACGCACAAATGTGTGTACTAGCATATTCAGAAGACATAAAATCACTTGAGAGTTGGCTTTATGTTGATCCTTGACCCTGAAAACATAGGTCTAGACAACTTTAAAAGCAAATTATGTTAAATATTGACCGACATATTGACAAATTCAGGTTTTTCGGTAATGGCCGCCATTTTAGCTTTTTGCCAATTTACAGTAGTCGTTTTGCAAGGTTGTGTACCTAGGCTGTGATCCTAGATATATGTAAATATATCATTTCAGGTGCCTAACCTATTACAACACGCCGTGTCACGGTGTCAGGTAATCTGTTCTTGCCCCATGGGTATGTCGATTTTTTTCAGCAAGATGGCAACCATCTTGAAAAAATAAAAAGCCAACACGGGGATTGTCAGGGACTCTTCAGTTGTAGGCCTATTCCTCTATAATTAAAAAAAACCAATACAAATTCTCATGTATTGTCAGCTTTATAATTGATAGACATGTAGCAAGTTTGCGTGGACATCGCAATTATCCCTTTAAGCGCTTAATTGAAAAAATAAATTTTAACCCACTTGAAATTGTGTTGCTACCGCGACCCACAACTTTCAGTGGTGAAAATTACACATATTTGCATATGACTTGAGACCAAACATTCGCAAATCTTGATATTTAAACGCTCATTTCATCCTCAATAACAGTGATTTAATCGAATAATAAGACATTAGGAATGATTATAATAGTCGTGCTCAGCGCTTTAATGATTATTATTATGTCTCCCCTCTGTACACAGAGATGGGGACATGTTGCTTTACCTCTATCCGCTCAGTCTGTCTCAGTCTGTCAGTCTGTGTGTCCCATTCATTTCTCTCCAGCAGTTTCTATCATGCAGGCGGTCAAACACGAGGCCCACCGTCTACGACGCTAATCCAACATTAGTCCAGTATTGAGTTGCCGTGTCGTGTTTGTCGAATGTGGGCCAGCGTCACAGACGGCGGGCCAACATGAGACGTTAACCATATCGTCCTCTTGGAGTTAGAAGGTTATAAACTGCCACTCCACCAAGTGGCAGTTTAGCACCTTCTAACTCCAAAGGGATGATATGTTGAATTAGTGGCAAACCACTGACTGCGACGTTGGCCTAACATTTTGCCAAAATTAGATGAGCCCTCGCGTCTGCTGGGGTCACCGTATAGTACAACCAAACCTGTGATAAGAACGACCCCATATAGTTATAGTGCATGTTGGACTGCAGTCTGCAATGATAGACCAACATCATGCCTAGCCGTGTCGTCCTCTCCGATGCCGTGGATTGATGTATTTACTTTACCCGAAAAATCCAAACTGGCGGTGACTGAGAGCAATCCCACCCCAAGGTCCAAGAAATGCCCATAATCTTTTAATGACTGCGCGACCTTTGAGCTGAACATGCGGGCATATAACTTAATTGTTACTGATTCTAATAAAACTATTTTCGACCTGATTATTCGACCGGAAGTCTTTATTATGACCGTCCAAAGTAATGTCCCACGATTTTTGTACGCAGTCAATCTGTGGCTGAAACCTGACTGCATGGGGCTACATCATGCCGACCTACATGTACACTGTGACGTCAAATACTCATGTTCACAGGTAAGGTTCATATTATGTACTGGTTATTAGTAAAGTACTTGTGACAATCACGATATTGATTGAAATAGATCAAATTAATGCGCACATGTGCAATATAAAGCATTTTAAAATTACAACATGTGTAACTGATTGAATTTTTAATCATAATGGATATTTTCTCTTCATCTTAAGCTGATAATGGCATCAGCAATGTGAGCTTTTACAAATGAATGGGAGATGAGACATTTCAATTAGTATACAACCTTAAGGTTTTACACATCACAAAACACATGGTATTTTTTCGAAGCCATTTTCAAGCTTGGCACCGTAGCTTTAAGACATCATGGCAATTTAGTTATGCTCTATTCAGCTACACATAATAATAAGTAAAACGATTCACCAACGAGTGTTTAACCTCCACACGATTGTTTCGAGTGGAAACGTCAAATCTGTACAAGTAATGAATGAATGAGTGAATGAATGAATGCATGAATGGATAAACGTACGAGCGAACGAACGAGCGAACGAACGAACGAACGAACAAACGAACGAACGAACGAACAAACGAACGAACGAACGAACGAACGAACGAACGAACGAACGAACGAACGAACAAACGAACGAACGAACGAACGAACGAACGAACGAACGAACGAACGAACGAACGAACGAACGAACGAACGAACGAACGAACGAACGAACGAACGAACGAACGAACGAACGAACGAACGAACGAACGAACGCATGCATGAATGAATGATTGACAATTCTAGACATACATATACGTAGGCATACCTCGCTAGGAGTTCCCATTAAATTTGAAGTATTATATATTGCCCTTGTCTTTGTTTTTCTTTAAATTTGAGGCTGTGTAAATACATGGAGATAATTCACATGGAAATATATTTTAAAACGCTTGTCAATAACAAAAGGTTATTTGAGGTGTACACAAATGATTTTGTTAATCTGTGCCAGTTCATCAACAAGATCATCACAAACTGTTACTTTTCCGTTGATACAATGATATCTCGTAATTTAATTAAAACGTATAAAACAAGATAGCTGACGCAATTTAGAAGAATACCGCAGTTCCTCAGTTAGTGCTTTTCTCACCTGATCGGCTGTGTTTCAGAGTACAGGGGGTCAGGAGCTGGCAGGTCGTTATCTGTAAAGGGTCATGACCCAAATTATAGTCTACGTGGGGGGAGGGGAGGGGTGGATAATTGTCTTAATATAATAATATAAATATGGACGTGATACACGAATCCTGCTCAGACAACGTGCAAACATTTTCAGGTCAGAGAAAAAACTCTAAATCGATATAGAGCGCAATAAACGTTTAATTTAATCTATTTCGGTTGCTTGTGTGTGGTGCTTCGAAAACAGTCTAGAGCATTCTCTTCGATTTTTCTCATACTTGCCACTACATCCATTTATATCCAGGGGGTCGTTATTCCTAGACTTTTCTTATCTCGTTCACCCCTCACCATGGCATGATTTCCCTGCCACGTGGCCGACTTCAACCCTTAGAACCCTGAAATATATTTTTACAAACCACGGAGGGTGTTTTTTTCAATTCAAAATCATCATAGATGTCTTATTTAGCTATGTCCGCTTCATTTGAATACCTATGTTATGGGTCTACGGCCATTATAAATATTTCAATTCTTTCAGTGCGGGGACCGTCTTTATACGTCAGAATCTGACGTCTGTAGACGTCCGATTCTGACGTATAAAGATGGTCCCCGCGCTGAAAGGGTTAAGTCACAAGTCAAAGATTCCCTGTTATCAGATAGAGGGATCGATCTTAGTTATCAGCGCTATGACACTCTGAATGCTGAGATATCACAAATTGTCATCATTATTGCTGAGATATTGTAAGTTTTCATCCACACCAAAACCGCAATTGCTCCGGCGATTCCGGTTTTGGTGTGAATGAAAACTGTCATTGAATTCTTATAAAAATACGAATAAAGACGTCGACAAATAACGAACTTTTAAATATACTTGTAGGAATTGCTCGCGAGGAATTCAAATATGACTGAGCGTACAAAAGTGTTACATCATTGTGGAAGTCAGGTAGGGTCAGTTTTTGGACATTGCAGACGGGTATAAAACCAGAGAGCTGGGCCAGGACAAACCATTCACGTCCTATCTCAGTATACCAGGCGACACTCATGAGTTCCAGAGGAAATCTGAAAAACTGTCGCAGCAGAAGTTTCTCCCGGGCGCGCGAGGCCATCCACAGCATTTGAATTTTCTCCCCGATTTTTGACCCGATAATATAAAAAAAACAAGACGAAAACATGAACGGACACGCTGATTTATCTATTGTGGGTAAGCACAGAAATTACTTATCATGCTTACAGTCATGTCTCACATTAAAATTATTGTTTGTTATTGTTGCTATTATAATTAAGAGTTGTCGTGTTATAGGCCCGTATAAACATTATGCAAACATTATGTTGTCAAACAACTAAAATTACCGCTGAAAATTATTCAATTTGGAGATTCCATTTTTCATGAGGATATTTTTGAAGCTAAAAATAGCTTCACGAATGCTGGAATCAAACCTACTCAGTGACCATTCAGTAGGAAACATATCAACCTACAATAAGTAGAGACCATGCAATGACACAACACAGTAGGCCTATATCCTAATTATGTAAATATTAGTGATTAGTAACATTTACATAACTACTTAAGGTAAATAATCATTCCTGAAAATAGTAAATTTGTACTTCTGATGTTAAGCAAGTAGAGTTTTATCATTAACTTAGAACACATATACTAATATCATATAAATGTCATCATACGGTGTCTGTGGTGTCGCCCCACAATTGATCTTGAATATGGTAACTGTATTGCGTTTGCAGGGTTCCAACAAAGAAGTACTAAATTGTTAAATACCATCCCCTCGTAAGTAAAGTTCCGAGGATATGCTAATGGTGTGTTGTTCCAGATGAGCAGTTGTCGCGTCGCTTCTGGGAGGAGCATTCCCACCGCGCGACAGAAGAGGAGATGATGCTGGACAGCCAGGCTAAACTTCTAGGACAGCACGAGATCCCTGAGGTGTTGTCCTATCTCCCTGATGTCAGGGGGTGTCAGGTCCTGGAGCTGGGAGCCGGGATCGGGTGAGTGTACCCCTCTGGTTGGCCATCACCCTCATAAGTAAATAAACCTTCCGAGGATAAATAAAAACCTTCCGCGGATAATTAGAAACCTTCCGCGGACAATTAAAAACTTTCCGCGGATAATTAAAAACCTTTCGCGGACAATTAAAAACTTTCCGCGGATAATTAAAAACCTTCCGCGGACAATTGAAAACCTTCCGCGGATAATTAAAAACCTTCCGCGGACAATTAAAAATCTCCCGCGGATAATTAAAAATTAATTCTCCGCAGAAGGTTTTAATTATCCGCGGAAAGTTTTTAATTGTCCGCGGAAGTTTTTTAATTGTCCGCGGAATGTTTTTAATTGTCCGCGGAAGGTTTTTAATTGTCCGCGGAAGGTTTTTAATTGTCCGCGGAAGGTTTTTAATTATCCGCGGAAGGTTTTTAATTGTCCGCGGAAGGTTTTTAATTGTCCGCGGAAGGTTTATTTACTTATGAGGGTGATGGCCAACCATAGACCCCATATCAAATGTTGCTACTTTTGAATTGTGTTTTTTAAATGAAGACCTTGTTGTTATTCAGCAGCTGCAGACTGTGGTCTAGACAATACTGCTCAAGAAGGCCAAAACGCAGTATCTGCTTATTTGTAAAGTAAGCAGTTACTGCCTTTTGGCTTTGCACGGCAGAATAGTTAAAATGCATTCCTGATTTGGATGGCATCATGTACAAGTGGGCTTACCCACATTTTGACAATTTTGAGAAAAAAACACGCTACAACATGAAGTACAGGAGAAAACGAATAAATACAAATTAACACAAAAAAGTAACAAAATCAGGGACCAAATGGTCTAACCCTGAATGTGAAACTCGTATATTGATCAAGTTGTTGCTATTAATGACATATATTTTCATTTTTATTTTTAATGTGGGTTAGCCCACTTGTGCATGATGCCATCCATTTAGTGTTCACAAAAATAATAATATATTACGACTAGTAAATCGATATTTTTATATTAACATTTATAACAATAATATTTTTATAGCAATAATGTACTAGATATATTAACTAGATCAATATACACAACCTCGTCGTCGGCCAACATTAAACCAACATCGGGTTAATATGTTACAGGCTGCCGTCCAAGCAAACACAAAACATTTGTATAACATTTGTACAACGTCGGCTCAACGTCTTCGACGTTGGTCCAACATTGTACAAATATTATACAAATATTTTGCGTTTACTGGGTAGGATGATTGTTCAATGTGATATTGATTATGCCATTTAATTACAGGCGTTTCACTGGTTACCTGGCTAACCACGCAGACCACGTAACAACGGTGGACTTTATGGAGTCATTCATATCGGAAAACACAAAACGAAACGGTCACCACAAAAACATCACCTTCAAAGTAGACGACGTTATGAACTTACAGTTTCCCAGCAAGAGGTGTGTACTAAATACACTCATTTTCTCCATCATTTTCTGATTATTCACTCTATAAAATGTTGCCAAATACATGTATCCTCCAGCAACAGTTATCTAATCGGCTGACACATATAAAGTACCTATACCTGTATACTATATTGCCAGACCATACCAATTGCCAATACTTTGTAATGGCTCGTCAAGCGTATTTGTAAAGTTAGTATTTGATGGCTCCTCTGAATTACTGACCTTTTTGTATTAAATAATTTTCACCCACTTACAATTACTGTGAGTCTCTAGCGATACCCACAATTGAGGGATGTCTGTTATTTGTTCACTTGCATGGAGTCCATGTGTTTTCAGATTATGCTGATTTTAACAACTTAAGCTCTCTCGTCGCATTCATGTCCCACATGGCATATTTTGAATACAATTTAATTGAATAAAAAAATAACATTACCCATGTTCACCCCTCCATATTCACATTCATATGATTTCTTGTATTTGCTTATGTTCAGTCTGGATTTAGTTTTCTCCAACTGGCTGTTCATGTACTTAACTGACAAACAAGTGCTTACCATGCTGCAGCGTATACTGGGGTGGCTGAAACCAGGAGGCCATCTATTCTTCAGGGAATCATGCTTCAATCAGTCAGGTCGGAGCTGAATTATACCAGCAAAATATAGTCTCCTTAGATATGAAAGGGTGACTCACCCACTTTACAAAGAGGGTGATTCACCCTTTCATTTCCAAGGAGTCGACATGCTCCTAACCCTCCTGGCATGTCTGTCTTACCTTCATGAAAGGTCATCAGAAATAAATCACTTGCTACTAACTTGCTACTTGTTACTTGTCAACACACATCACATATGATATTATGGAATAACAATTCATTACTACCGGGGTTTAAATATTAATTATTCACTTATTAACTATTTACTCAAGTAAAAAAAATTGATAAATAGAGCTATAGCTTTTCTGTGAATGATAATGTAGACGTGTATAATGATAACTAAGCAATGTGCAATATTCAGAAGCACCCGATTTGCAATATAGAGATGAATATAATTTGCAATTAAAGTGTAAGTTAGCATTGAAAGCTACTTGCAAAAACATAGATAAATTAAATCGTCCACTGTTCTGCAATGTTCATGTGGAGTGTCGTTCTTTAGGTGACAAGAAGAGGCAGCTGAACCCGACATATTATCGCTCAGTCATACAATACCAGACTCTTCTGCGATCAGCAGTCTGCGAAAAATCCAGCACCTACTTCAAACTAAAAAGTTGTCGACCCATACAAACTTATATAAAGGTGGTACATCAAAATAATACTGCATCAAACACGTTCAAATGATTTTGTAATTGCACCTCATGTATAACGAAATAGTAATAGTCAATACACTAGTTTAGCTATTTTTTGTTACTATACATTTTAAGACCCGCGCCACATAAGTCAGCTTTTATAAAATGAAGCAGCTCAGCCAGCTCTTAAAGACTTACCGATTCGTCGTTTTTATCAACAACAAGGTATTAATTTGTATTGCATTGAATTACATCATATCACATTTTGTATAAGGTAATACCACTCGCGGATTTATTTTAAAAATCAGGTTATTACTATTCCTTCTAGCCATGTGAATACTATTGATGGACCTTACTGATAATTCCTAAATAGCGAACTGGTGTTTTATTTCAGTTGAAGAGGAACAGAAACCAGTTATGTTGGTTGCTGGAGAAGACAGACTCACACACGTCCAACAGTGATCAGCTACAGGCATTCCTGGACAGCCAGCAATACAGTGAACATAGTATACTCAGATATGAAAGAGTGTTTGGCCACCATTTTGTCAGCACAGGAGGTCGAGAAACAACAGAGGTTTACATATTTACATCTACTTCATTGCTATCACCTACCCAGCAAACACAAAACATTTGTATAACATTTGTACAATGTTGGACCAATGTCGAAGACATTGGGCCGACGTTGTACAAATGTTATACAAATGTTTTACGTATATATTTTTATGTAATTTTTTTTCAAATCTCTTAAGCTGATAAACTAAAAAGTACGGCATGTGCCATGCCTCCTAATTTTAGATCATCACTTGAAGTTGTAAATCGCGGTGGCTGGACACAGCTTCAAATGACATAATAATTAAAGTGAAAAGCCCAGAGCTCGTATTCTCGTAAAAATTACGATATATCGTAGGCTTCGGATTGGTCAATTTCAAGCCTACGATTTATATCGTAACTTGTACGAGAATACGTACCCAGAGCTCATCTATATATAATAATCATTACAATAAATGTAATTGCGTTATATGATTATGTGCCGCATCATTTTGTTGTACTATTATACAGAAATATAGAAGCATGGTTACCAAATACATGTAATATGTAAACCTTCACCTTGATTGATTCATTACTAAATTAAAACTTGTGCAGGTCTCGCTACCGCGACTGAAATATAGATGGTCAATATTTTGTACAGGAATTTTTGAAAATGTTGAATTTGAAACCGGGCCAGTCAGTGTTGGACGTTGGATCCGGTATTGGTGGAAGTGCATTTATGATGGCTCAGGTAGGAAAAAAAAGTTAAAATCAAAATCTTCAATATTACGTAAATCTGTTATGTATTCTGTGTGCATACAAAAATTTAACCTTTTTTACACAGAAATATGAAGTTAAAGTGAGTGGCATTGATCTCTCAGTCAACATGGTGTCCCTGGCTATAGAACGTGCTAATAACATGACAGGTATTGAGGTTAGTCGGTTTTGTCACTTTTTCAATTCATAAACATGATAAAGGTTAATATATAATTTATAGGCCTATACATATTAAATCCTTTTACGTTAACTTTTGTGCTTCTAAGACCGATATAAACGTTTTCAAGTCAAGTTAACCCTTTCAGCACGGGGACCTTTATTATACATCAGAATCTGACATTTGTAGACGTCAGATTCTGACGTATAAATACTGTCCCCGCACTGAAAGAATTATTAGGCCATTTATGATGATTTCAAATTGAAAAAATACTTTAGTGAAATTGATAAAATATTCTGTGGTAGATACGTAGCTAGTGAAATAATCTAGTTTTTAGGAGATGTATTTTTTCATAAAAAGAATTTTTTTTTGTCGTTTGAAGCTCAAATTGCTAACGCAAGAAACATACTAACTAACAATTTAACAGCACCAGGACTATACAAATATGTGAGTGATACTTTGTCAAATCATAACCACGATAACATGATATTTTTCAGGTTCAGTTTGAAATTGGTGACGCCACGACTCGGGAATATGAAGCGAATAGTTTCGATGTTATTTACAGCCGTGACACAATACTCCACATCAAAAACAAACAGCAACTCTTCTCATCTTTCTTGGTCAGTATAAATGGATCACTGTTTACATATTATCTGATCACAACATGCCTTGCAGGATGGATTATTCTGCTAGATAGATACGGATAGCCTGGGGATTATGAAACTAAAAATGCAGTAATTGATTGGTACATTTCTGGAGGCAATATCATACGCGCATCGTTTCCCATTTAATGACACTTTGATGACCATATTTTTAAAATGTACTCTTGGCGTGTTCTCTCGTGTTCTTCCATTCGAAAGTGACATTATTTGCGCAATTTTGAATAAAATAGTTAATTCAAAGAACTCATTGCCCAAATAACACGAAAGATATCCTCATATGTACACAACACTAATTATTATGATACTTAAAAGGTACACTGCCGAGCAGCCGACGGTATTGTTACTAATTACGCTTTTTCATTCGATTGAAACTGGGCAACTCCAGACGCCAAGTCCATTTTCAATAATAATAAAAAGACTGTTGTTATAATTATTTACAATGCACTGGGTATCTAATTATAATAAATAAATACGGTTGTGGATCGAGACATTTGTGTTTGAAGTAGCCTCCCACCTTTTAGGGGGGTACCCAGTGCAAAGGCTGATTCCGTTGTTGCTTTTAATGTTTTTGTATCGAAAACAGTTTCTGTGTAATGAAGTTACCGTGTGTTAACCCGTCAACCCTTTGCATGCTAATCCGTTTTAGTAGCCGATTAACCATTAAAGTGCTGAATTGTTTTTGCATAACCTATGAAGACCAAAGGGTTATTCCAATTTGAAATCATAATAAATGTCTTAGTTAGCTCTTTACGATTCATTTGAATACTTATGTTATGTGTCTACGGCCATTAGATTTTTTTTAAATTTTACAGTGCGGGGATCGACTTTTGTCTTCAGAATCTGAGTGACGTCTACAGACGTCAGATTGTGACGACTAAAGTCGATCCCCGCGCTGTAAGGGTTAAACCACTGTTATTGTGAGTGAAAATACCTTTTAAAGAACAAGATTTTTTAAATGTTTGGTCTCAAATTAAACAAATAAGGGTGATTTTCAACCACTTGAGGTTGTGGATCCCGGTAGCGATCCACAACTTCAAGTGTGTGAAAATAAATTTAAGAACGTAGCTGTTAAAGGGATAAGACGGTTGAGCATTATCAGACTGACATAATATTTATTGCAGAGATGGCTGAGACCTGGTGGTCGTCTGCTCATCAGCGATTACTGTTGCAGTGAAGCGCCTCACACCGACCAGTTCACACAGTACGTCAAACAGAGGGGATATATCCTAGTCTCTGTGCCACAGTATGCTCATGTGAGTTAAAGAAATGATATTTTCACAAATTAGCACCTTGTATAACGGTCATATATCGTCCCCTTGGAGTTAGAAAGTGCTAAACTGCCTCTTAGTAAAGTGGCAGCTTAGCACATTCTAACTACAAGGGGACAATATAGGCCTATCACACTGTAAAGTAACGGATAATAACGATGTTGTAAAAAGATTGGGGCCTACCTATTGGATAGAATCAATTAAAATTTAAGATGTATTTTTGCATGATAGGCATACTACCACAACAAACAATGGAGACGTATTTAAATGTATATTACTCTACTTATAATACCTTGCATTCTTGTATTCACTGCATTGAATTCATTCTGCTTGTAGATTTTAGAAGATGTTGGATTTATTCACGTGAAAGCTGAGGACCGCACACAACAATTTGTCAACGTATTAACTACAGAATTGACCCGTACTGAAAACGACAAAGATAGATTCATACAGGTAAGTAGCTGAGTTGCAGGTAGGCCTGTCCAAGTGAGTGAGTTGTCAACATGTTAATTACAGAACAGGCACATACCGAGACTGACAAGGATAAGACTCATACGGGTAAGTGAGTGAGTTGTCAACGTGTTAATTACAGAACAAGCCCATACTGAGATTGACAAGGATAGATTCATACGTGTAGGCCTAAGTGAGACTGGCAGGATGGGATTCATACAGTTAGGTCTAGGTGAGTAGGTTGTCAACGTGTCAAGTATATAACAGACCCGTACTGAGACTGGCTGAGATTAGTTTTTTCAATACCAATATTACATTAAAACTAAATGATTCACACTTTGTTCGGTATGCACCTGTCGTCAAATTACCCCTCCAATGCGATGAGATGCTCCAGTCACGATGTACTTGAAAGTGCGCATCCCAATTTATTTTGTCCTTAATGTATGCTTACTTTATTCGGCTGAATATTGAGCATAGTTGGTTTTGATGAGTTTGCGATCTTACGTCACATAGCCGTACTTGTTGGGATTCGCAACAAGTACGGCCATGTGACGTAAGACCGCACACCATGCACTCATCAAAACCAACTATGCTCAATATTCAGCCGAATAAAGCAAACATAGATTATGGAAAAAAAACAAAAAACAAAGCAGTGTTGACCCACACTGATGTTACATTATGACTTTAAACACAGTGCTCTTTACATTGCAGGATTTTTCTGAGAAAGATTACAATGCCATAGTGTCGGGATGGAGGAGCAAGCTGGTGAGATGTGCGGCGGGGGATCAGCGATGGGGACTGATCCAGGCTAGAAAATCTGAGTAGCAAATAAATCCCCTAAATCATGTTGAGTAGCAAATGTGTGCGACATGGAGTCGACTCTAAGACGAGGCATTGTCTAGTTATATATGGCTGAACCCTTTAACCGCCGGTGCCGCACTTTGTTGTTTTTTCACTTAATTATCACCACATTCAGCACCGCCTTTCAAACATGGTGAATCCATAATGTTACATCGATCAGCACGATTTGAACAGAGTTGACCTCCATTTTGTCAAATCTGAATAATTTTCACTCACTTGAAGTTGTGGGTCGCGTCAGCGAGACACAACTTCAAGTGGGTGAAAATTCAAATTGAATAATTTGGCGTTTAAAGGGTTAATGGTGGTTCAACGTTCGCGACGTTGCACCATCACCATACCGATCCTGATTTATAGTCTTGCATGGGGATCATTAGGATAAGGTGATTCATATTATTGACATAATATTATCCCATTAACTGTTTTTTTGGACCCAAGATGGCTATATCGCAATACATACAGGGTATGACCATTAACGCCTTTTTGTTTTAAAATTGGGCATACCGTATTTGTACCATAATACCAATCATATTGAATATCTCGATGCATGCTTCTCGATCAATACATGCCGTAACTATAGATCATTCACGGTTCTAACATCTGTTGTATATTTATTACATTGATTACTTGTTTGAATTGGTGAATACCGCATTTGTATTATTACATTATATCACATCGAATATCTGGACGCATGCTTCTCTATCAATACAAGCTGTAACTAGATATCAATTACAGTTTTAAACACATGTATCTTACACATATATTGTATATATTTGCGACTGACGACATAATATATTATTATTACAAACATTTAGCCTTGTCTTCTTACATTCTCTGCAAGTAATAGCATTGTAGTACAGGTACTAACGCGACGTAGTGTTCAGATTGTGATAAAAGCATCAAATTTCACACACGTACGGATAAGAATCGGATAAGAGGAGCACCACAATCGATTTTGACTCGTAAAATGTCCTTATTTGCATATTTCAAAATGGCTGCCAAATCAAACTGAATCGTGTTTGTAAATATTCATTGGAAAAAATCATTTGAATATGATGATTGCGGCCATTTTGAATTCCTTTATGCTCATTTGGGCGGTTTTGGGTTTCTATAATAATCATAAATATGTCAAAATATACTAAGATACAGTTACACGAGTGATAGACGTAAGTAAATAAAATCACAAAATACGGAGAACAAATCAAGATTTAATGTAAACAAAAAACATTTTAGTTTTACTTTGCTGCCATTTTTAAATATTCAAATTTGTGGGGTGTTCCTCTTATATGACTTAGGAGGTGAAAAGGCACCAGTGTGTGAAATTTTGTGCTTTTATCACAATCTGAACACTATTTTGGATTTTGGGCCTTAGACACTGTGCTATTGGTCAATTCCTCTCATACTCAAAGCTATGATCACGTCAACACTACTTTTGATTTAGCATACTGATGCGTCTAAAATAGTTGTATTACATCAAACCTAATCTAGGATGTCATATCTTGTGTGGGATAGATAAACATAACGAAAATAGTTACATCCATTAAATGATGCGCATTTATAAAAAAACGTCAATATTGTCGCTACCCGATAAAGGCTCCATTGTATCACACAACCAAATTGAGTTTTGATGTTGAACAAATGATAATTAATGTGCAGATAGTGTGTTGGCACAAAGGTTGCTTATAACTAGAAATGTGTGGAAAATATATCCGTTACATTTTAAGTCGTCATCATCGTTCGCTCACTGTAGCAAGGGATTTTTTTAAACTTTTTAAAAACATTTTTAGGCCTATGTATATTGTGATTTTAATTACAAATGCATAGACCTATTTTACCCGTTTATTTCATCTGCTACAGATAAAAGGATATTTTTTAATTGATTGACCAAAAAGATCATTGGTCAGCAAACAAGAATATAAACATAATTGAGCCGAAATAACATATATGTTATGGACAAGCCAAATAAGTCATTCTAGTATACTGAGTGTCATTAATGGGTGGCGCACACTCTTTACATGACATTAAGGACGAAATAATAGCATTTCAAAAAAACTTAAATTCTTGGCTATAGCATTAAAAGGTATGATTACGTGAACAGTCGCCGACGTTCAAACAAAACACTGTGAAACCCCTGCTTACTAATCCCCCTCCCCAGTCAAAAAAATAATAGCTCCCCGGGTTTTAAATTTATTTGAGTGATAATAGCATCAAATTAAAACCTTTCAAGCACATGAATTACTACTCATCGAATATTCATTTATTTCAAAATGCGATGAGCGGAATAAAGCCAGAAAGATAATTACTTTTCTCTAATTAAAATTAACAGTTTGAAATATATATGTACATGGCTATATACAACAGGATTAGTTCCGTAAAATCACAGGAAAATTAATATATGCATGATACGTGAACTTAAAACCAAATGATATTATATACTAAAACAAGTGGGCCTACAGGGTAATTAAAATATGCATCATAACAAATAAAAATAAAATTACAGCGCGGGGATAGACTTTAGTCGTCATAATCTGACGTCTGTAGACGTCAGATTATGACGACTTAAGTCGATTCCCGTACTGTAAGAGTAAACATTTTTATACTGATCGTAGACCAATAACATAGGTATTCAAATGAATCAGAAAGAGCTAACCAAGACATTTATGATGATTTTGAATTGAATAAAACCCTTTGGTCGCCATGTTTTTTACAAAAATATATTCAGCGCTTAAAGGGTTAAACAGCATTGTCATGATAATTATGTTTACGTTCCCCGCACCCCGCGGACATGCCATTGTAACTTTTGATATCATGATCTCTTCACACCACATTATATAGAAGGCGATAAAAGTCTGTATACAGAACGATACATAGTGATAAACAAACATATCAGCTCTTTCAAAAAATATTCCGGACATTTTTGTTCTGTGTGAGTGGAATTATTGCGGTGCTAGAAATATAATTTGGCAATTTTCTTTACAGAACAGTCGTTTAACGGCTAGATCGACTAATCTATTTTGTTATGTTTTTAATAGACAAAGATACGTCTAAACAGCATACCACATTGTAACAGACCTAATTTCGGCCGTAAATTGTAAGCCATCTTGGATTTTGTTTTTGACTCCAACTTGTATTTATAATAAGAACATCGAAACGTTTCCCGTGAACCATGAAACTGTTTCACCAAAACTAGAATATTTACGTCACCTCTACTTTGACCTTTGTACAATTATGAAACATTTCTGTGCAAACAAATTCATCTCGAGATGTAATTGATGGACACGAAATAAACGTAATTCGTATAAATTTGTCAAATTAAAAAAAAAGTTGTCAATTCTCTTGGAATTTTTTTCTGTGATACTAGACGTATTGAAATCGCTGAGTTTGATAACAGGAAAGTTTATTCCGCATATGAGAGACTTTAGAGCTATCGATCAGTTCATGGGAACTTATTGCTAAGGCTACAATACTACCCTGCAAAGCCAGAAGGCACTATCTGCTTACTTGTGAAATAAGCAGATACCACCTTTTGGCTTTGAGCGGCAAAGTAGATGTTTGTTTTTCTTTCTCAGATGTACGCTTATTTTTTATATTTCATATGATCACTCATATTATATACTGTCGGCAGGCCTACGTATCTATCTTATTCTGTTATTGGGATTGGGCTTTAGTCCATTTTTGTGCACATACAGGCTAAGCTGTCATCTGAGTTTTCAGTGGTTGTAGAGTATATATATTCGGGTGACACGAGTGAAGTTAGACTTGGGCAGGAAAACCTCGTGATCAAATCAATCAGATCATACTTAATTTCTTTGGAAACTGAATGCCGAGAGCGGACGATGAACTCTCCAGCTCTAATATTTTGACAGAATATAAGGCCCTCGCTACTCTAGCTGAATAAATGAATTAATGAATGAACGAACGAACGAACGAATGGACGAATAAACGAATAACGGGCATGACTTCCAACGCGCATAAATCCTCGGTGTCCCCAGTTCAGAAGCGCGGTCAATCAAGCATGCTGGGGCACAGAAGATTGAAATAGCCCACGATTAAATCAAGAGATTACGATTAAGTTTTGTTTATTTTGGGATAGTCTAACACCTAACTATTTTCTCATAATTTGAATAAAGTAAAGAATATGTCTTGTTTAAAAAAAAATACACATGTCGTTATGGTCTATAAATTTGTGATTTTATTTCGATATGCACCTGGATATTCCTCGTCCACATGTTGTAATTGATGGGGTCAGTGTGTCATGTTTTATCTGATGTGTGCTGTACATCCCGGTGAACGGTGCAAGCTGTGCAGAATGTTTTGAATAATATTGAAGAGAACATGTTTGAAATAAGAATATTTTGGAATTTGAGGCGCACAAAATATGTCTTAGTCTCTATGTTGCACTGACTCTTATATATTGTCCACACTAACATGGTTGAAATAATACTTGTTTAGTTACAACATGTAAGTCTGTGTATATGTAGCCTATTCATTTGTATCAATATAATAGTGTATTATCGTATCGTATGTCTCAACTCCCCCGTCACTCTTTGATACCGTCCAAAGCTTGCTGTAGGTCCTTGCGTATATCTTCCACGTTTTCAATACCCACACTATAAAAATAAGATCAGATGCATGAGAATAATTCCATGATCACAATTTTCAACGCTTTTTTTATTTTAAATAGTTATTTACATCATCATGGACTCAGCTTGGGATAGTCATGGTTTGTCACCGCGTTATTATTATACAGTTTGACCTACATCTTACGCAGACGCTGGTCGAGATTTTTGGGCCAATCGGATTGTATGCATATATTCTGCTCTGCAAAGCCAAAAGGTAGTAACTGCTTACCTGGAAAGTAAACAGCTAATGCTTTATAGTTTTTGCATGGCAGTATATTTGGTACTTGTTTTTAACCCTTATATACAGCGCGGGGATCGACTTTAGACGTCAGAATCTGACGTCTGTAGACGTCAGATTTTGACGTCTAAAGTCAGTCCCCGCGCTAAAATAAAGAAAATATTAGGCCGTATATATGGCCGTAGACCCATAACCTGATAACACAGGTATTCAAATGAAGCAGAAAGAGCTAACTAAGATACTTATGATGATTACAAATTTGAAAAGTTCCTGCCTCCATGGTTTATACAAAAATATGTCAACGCTTTAAGGTTTAAGGGACCATATAATAATGTTTATTAACCAAAGGCAAATACATCGCCTGTCAGGCATATTTTAAAACACAAATAAAACAATACAGTAAACAGTGGTTTGGAATGTTTCAGTCATTACTATAAACAATTTCGTTTCTTTTTTTGAAATCATATTATACATAAGCTTGATACAATTTTATTTTCTATTGTGAATAATTTTGTAAATGTATACATACAGTAATAGGAGATTGATAATACTATTTTTATATAGAAAGTGGTTAAATTTTACTCATTTTGAATAAATTTAACCACCTTCTATATGAATCTTGGAACCATGAATAACATATTCTCTACATATTTTATTCTTAATACTCTATATGCTGGACAACATAATACAACTTGATACCTGAATCGTATGTATCCGTCAGTGATGCCTGCCTTACGTCTGTTCTCGGGGGATATCACCCAGGCACCGTGAGTCATCATGGCCGGGTGGGAGATCAGGCTCTCCGTCCCTCCCAGAGATACCGCCAACGGGATCAACTTCAAACTCTGTCAACACAGCGTGAGAATGTACCCCACAAACACGAGACGTTGAGCCAATGCTGGCTTGATGTTGGGCCGGCGTCGTAGACGGTGGACCAACATCAAGCCAGCATTGGCTATACGTCCCGTGTTTGCTGGGTAGCTACACAGCAAACACTAGGTATTATCTGATTATCCAATGCTGTTTCAGCATTGGCGGAATGCCTCGTGTTTGCCGGGATGTTGTATTATTTGTATTGTACTGCATATTAATCATGCATGTATGTTTTCATTCAACATATGGTGCAAGAAAATACATGCCTGTAGCCCTAATGTTTCTCCTGAATAGTTATTACCCATTAGATGGAGACTTTATTAAGTCAATTGGATTAGTATGAATGAAAGTATAAGACAAATAATTTTTTCGCCTCCTACATATTTTTCATCAAATTGTGGAACACTCATTGTGAATTTATCATAATTTATTATAGGCCTACGTTGTCACAAATAATAATCTATTTTTATTTTTGTGTCCAGCAAGTTATTTAAATGCACTCTGAAAATTAGAATATTTGAGTACGGTATGTTTATGTGGCCGACGACGCAATTTCCAGATTTTTCTTAATGACAAGCTAGTATCTTTTTTATATTAATAAGTCTGTAAATTATCTTATATAAATAGCTATAATACGTTTACTCTGGTCAAAACTCGATATAATAATACATTTCACCTTGCAGAACTGCTTTGCAGGCTCCATGCCGCCTTTGATATCAAATGCGATCATTCCGCTGAAGCCTTTCATTTGTTTCTTGGCTATTTCGTGTGCCGGATGTGACGGCAGACCCGGGTAGTAGACACTCTCCACCCGGGGGTGATCCTCCAGAAACTCTGCCAAACATTGAGCATTACTGCAGTGACGGTCCATCCGTAATGAAAGGGTCTTCATACCGCGGGACAACAAGGAGGCGTCATGTGGTGACTGTAAAAATAGTATTCAGTATAATAACGTAAAGTAGGGCCAATATACAGCTATAAAATAACAAAACATTTGATTATTAAATGCATGTTTGTTGGCATTTTTAAACTATTAGGGAGTGAAATTGCTGAAGCAATCACCATTTTCAAATGAAGAAAGCATCAGTTCTATGTCAACAGAAGTGATGTAAATGCAACTGAATTATGATTTTGAGCACTTTAAAAAATTAGGCCTATGCATTCGCCTCCTTCTAACTTACTAAAGTAGAAACCTACGCGTCCCGCAATAGTCTTTCACAATATACAACGCCTGGACCATTTTAAAACAAATTACCCCTGCAACATTCAAACGCTTCAAAACATGAGCACAAATAGCGTCAGTGCCGTAGATAAAACCGTGAGAAAACAAGACGTTGCCCCAGTACTGTGTGACTGTTGGGCCAGCGTTGCAGACGCCGCCCCAACAGTCACACAGTACTGGGTTGATGAGGATGTGAATACTTGCCATAACTGTTCCTATATTAGTCCTGGCAGTCAGCATGGATCTCCACAGCTCTGGTGTCCGCATGGTCAGTGTGCCGGCCACTATGTCCGTGTGGCCACCCAGGTACTTAGAACTGCATGGGATTGAGTGCTAAATGTCAGAGCGTCAACTTGCACAGTTTTGTCCACTTTTACCCACTCGAAGTTGTGGGTCGCGGAAAATAGGGTGAGTGAGAATAATACTATTTGTTTAATTTGATGTTTAAGCAGTCATTTCATTCCCAATAACTGCTAATAAAACAAATTAAAAACGATTAGAGTCGTGCTTAGCAATTATAAGGTTAAATGTCGCGACACACACCTTCGAGTGGGTATTTTTGTTAAATTTAATTGAGCGTTTTAAAGGGTAAAACAATTGCGGTCGAAGCGGAACTCTGAAACGTAAAAACTTGTGAGTAATAGATTGAAATAAAAAACGATCTGATAGCAATATGATTACTTTAATTACGGAGTTTAGATAACTGTAGTTTTGTAGATAGAATATAACTTATCTAAATAAATCGGCTCACACTTGTGGATCGAATGAATTTTATGCTATTATTATGAAAGCGATGCAATAAAAGTCTGCGTCACTAGAATGTAGGTGATATATTTTGTGCGCGTGATAGCTCCTACCAAACACAAGACGTTGACATAATGTTGATTCAACGTTAGCCCACCGTCTTCGAGGTTGGCTTAACGTTGAATCAACATTGTGTCAACGTCTCGTGTTTGCTGGGCTAGGTGTCACCAGCAGGTACAAGTTTGAAGGTAGGCTTAGGCCCTGTTTGATCCGCACTAAAAATGGTTTTGTGATCCATTTAGCTTCGGTTTACAAGTATTACTGAAACGAACGCCGTGAATTGATAGCAGCACAGTTGCTGCCAATCTAGAACTAGTTTGAGCCAAAGATACCATCTGGTCTGCCAATCCGATTCCAGATCCAAATTTACAGCCAGTCTAAAAACAGTTTGAGCCAAAGAAACGCATGGCTTGGCAAACCGGTTCAAGATCCAACGACCAAACCTTCATGCAGGCAGGTTTGATGGTTTGGTCAAAACCATAGACCTCTAGATGTCTATGGTCAAAACTGGTTCTAGTTTGAACTGATCTGGCGAAAAAAAACACTCTGAATTTGTAAAACGGTTTAAGATCGGTACGAATCGAACGGGGCC
The DNA here is from genome assembly GCA_964017125.1 of Flabesymbios commensalis. Taxonomy (NCBI): domain Eukaryota; kingdom Metazoa; phylum Annelida; class Polychaeta; order Terebellida; family Flabelligeridae; genus Flabesymbios; species Flabesymbios commensalis. The sequence goes on along the minus strand of OZ024909.1, from coordinate 54,589,832 downwards.
TTAGATACAGAGTCCATATTATATCCACTCACGCGCTGTGCATGACCACATCCACTCCAAATTTAATAGGCTGCTGAACACAGGGACTGGCGTATGTGGAGTCCACCATGGTGACAAGGCCATCTCTAGATCTGGCTAGGTTCACCAGGCCTTCCATGTCTATCACACCTATCAGTGGGTTCACGGGCGTCTCTGCATACAACACCTGTTGGCAAACCAATCAGCACGATACATCGAGCCAATGTTGTTTTAATGTTGGGCCACTGTCTGCGACGCTGGCCCAACATTAAAACAACAGTGGGTCAACGTCTCGTATTGCTGGGATTCGAATTTCATTTGTTAGAAAAAATTGGAGAAAAATACAATGCAATATACGACAAAATTATTTTGTTTTCCTAGTTGGCTTTGTTTTCATAACAATTATGAGCTGCATCGCAGATAGCATTATCTCTAATAAGAAACCTTTAAGCAGAAAATGCAGTATCCATGCATCATCTAGGCTTATCATTTGTTATACTGTCACTGTAGTACTTTAAATCGACATATTTTTCCTACACGCTTGTTGTGATATACCGCCGTGATTGAAATCCCAAAAAATGGAATGGGAAGATTCTATGCGATTCTAACATTTTAAATGATTAACATACATGTACAAAATCAGAATTTAGGACTGGTCAAGAGTCAATATTGTGAAATAACTATTTACAGATTTTTTTTGACAACTTAGAGTATTGTATACCTAAATTTGCATCCATGTTAAATCAAAGTGTCTCTGAAGCTGGTAATTGACGTACTTTGCTTTTTATATCCAAAGATAAAAAATAAAAAAAATAACGACGTGTTGACAGTTGACACTGGGCTGAAAATATTGCATACCTTGGTGTTGGGTCTTATATTCTTCTTGTAGCCTTCCACTCCGTCCATGACATCCACCCAGGTTACTTCTATTCCGAACTTAGATAAAAAATTGGTCACATATTTGTGAGTACCACTGTAAACTGTATTTGTTATGATCTGAAAAAGAAAGTATTTAACCCGTGATGTGCTGCACTTAGCTACAAAATATTTTTTTATTCATTTGATTTTAGGGTCAAACATAATAACCCTTAAAGCGCTGATTTTTTTTTAATAAAACCTTGGAGACCAAAGGGATTTTCAAATTTTCAATTTGAAATAATCACTCCCGTGGCGCGATAGCACAATAGTGCGTACTGCCACGTAATATACAGATAACTGTCTTCGTTAGCTCTTTCTGTTTCATTTGATAACCTATGTTGTGGGTCTACGACCAATATAAATATTTTCATTCTTACAGTGCGGGGATCGACTTTAGACGTCAGAATCTGACGTGTACAGACGTCAGATTCTGACGACTAAAGTCTATCCCTGCACTGCAAGGATTAAAGGGGTAGTCAACTTTGTACTAGCAGCATGCTATATGTACAGCAAGAAAACACCGCGCCGATTACAGTCAGATATAATCAACATAAGCACATTGAGATGATTGAATTTATAGTGGTATTTAGAAAGTGTTGTTACCACAGAATCAAATCACAAGCATGTTATGCGCCAGTTAGAAAGTATCACGCCTGTTACCGGAAGCCAATGAGTAAGCAAAGCACGTGTAAACAAAAACATACCCAGGAAACACAAAATATTTGGAATTCACTCCCAAACAACCACAGGGAGCTCACTAAATTAGATTATTTTAAAAGAAATTTAGATTATCTACCCCAGGTCTAGGCGCGACTAAATGTCGCTACTAGTCTGCACATCTCTCTACCACATCGTTTGATAATTCTCAGACGATCATTTGTTATCGTTTTTCACCAATAAATGATAATATATATTGGTATTAAAAGGCCGACAGCGTTATTTTTGATGTGATGTCATGCAGCGAAATTTTAATCGAACACACCTGGGTTTATGCAATAATGCCTGTTACGTACCATATGATCTCCAGTCTTCAGCAGACATGTGAGGGCTGTGGAAATGGCAGACATACCACTGCTGAAGGTGAGAGATCCAGCTCCTCCCTCCAAGTCGTTGATCACCACCTCCGCCGCTTGACAGGTAGGGTTTCCAAGGCGAGAATATACGTAACCACCCTGCAGTGACAATGCATTGTACACAGAAAGCGTGGGGCAGTTCATCTTCACATTAATAGAAGTACCGTATTGCCTTTATTTGATGTCTTCTGACTCTCACTAAACACCGACAAGCTAGCATTTAAAAGCAATCTAGCTGTTCTCCTTTCACCATAGAAGCCCACGAAAAACTTTGCTTTGAACCCTTTCACCCTTAAAATCTGATTTCGTAAACTGAATGCTGTGGCATTCAGTTTACGAAATCAGATTTTGAGGGTGAAAGGGTTCAAAGCAAGGTTTTTCGTGGTAAAATTATTGTGCGCGTCGTTTCTGTTCATACCATTGTAATTTACTAATAAATTATTATTGTATTAATTACCATTCGGACAGTTTTAACTTAATCAATATCTTGCTTGGCAGAATAAAGAATATGAAATGTTAAAAAGCACACATGGTTGGCCGATATCATCATTTTCTTCACCCCGAGTGGCGAATCTGCGGTGGTTGTCGGGGGTTAAATTATTCTTTAAGTTTAGAAATAAAAAAAATCAACCTTCTACTTTAGTTACTATAAACACATATTTATCTTAGCATTGCATATTGTTTCCAAATTAGTATTTATAATTGAACAATGTGACTTATGTTATTATAAACAATGATTTATTAGAATAACGCCTTGATTACTTGAGAGCCACATAAGGCATAATGTTTATGCATATGGAGAATAATTTAATGATTACATAACTAAAATTTAAAGATTAAAATTTCATAAAATTAAAAGTATACAATAAAGATATAAAAAAATCAGTTTATGAAACAGGAGAAGGACAGCTGTCAAATCCACATAGAAAAAAAATACTTTTTACAAATTTAGACATTACATTTTTTTTGTGTGTGGAGTTTCACAATTTACGATAAAACATTAACCTTTATAACGCTAACATATTGCTTTATGGAGACCTTTACAACGCTGACATATTGCTTTATGGAGACCAAAGGTTTTTTCAATTTAAATCAAATAACATGGTTAAATTATAAAGAAAGTAAGCGTGTACTACGTAAAGCACAGAGACATGCTCAGTTTATATACGAGTGCAAATATATAGAAAAAATAGAACAAAAAATATATAGACAGTAAACTATTTTGGCATTTGATTAATAAACGAATAAAACCTAGAAGTATAAGTTGTAACCCACTAAAAAAAGACAATGGCGAATATGTGTCTGATCCCACAGAGATTGTAAAATGTTAGAAAAATCACTTCAATGATATCTACACACCTAGTATTGCTACTGCTTTTTGAAGTACAATGTAGTTAACAGCACAGTAAAAAAAAGCTTGTGCGCCTTGTAGTCAAGTCCTTAACGCAAGTGTACTCATTTCTGCCAAAGGCGTTATTCATATTTGTAGTAAACTGAAGTGTGATACAGCTTATGGGTATGATAAAATATATGTTGGAAATTTAAAATATGGTGGGCCCTCATTAATGTACCTCATCAGTCGTCTATTTACAAGTATGCATTATCAAACTTATCGCCTAAAACAACTTAAAAAGGGAGTAATCGTCCCTATCCCCAAAAGTGGAAAGGATCCGAGTGAGCCTACAAATAATAGAGGTATTACATTAATGAGTGTGATAAGCAAAGTCTATGATTCTATATTATTCAAACGTCACGAGCAATGGTTCAAACGAATGCTATGTGAGACACAGGGTGTCGCGCAGAATAATTGCTCAAGTCTCAACACTGCGCTAATGTTACAAGAAGCCGTTTATGCCAACACCTGTGTGTATGTTGCATTGTTAGATGTAAAGAAAGCTTTTGACTCTGTGTGGATCAATGGGATGCTGTATAAACTTATCAAATTAGGAGTAGATAATTTTGAGAATTATAAGTGACAGTTACAATGGCTTCCAATGCACTGTTAGAGTCTGTGGTCTATTTTCTGAGTGGTTTATTCCCAAACAAGGTATTCACCAAGGATATATTTTTTCTATGTTTTTATATTGTGTTTATAACAGTGACTTGCTAGAAGAACTCAGAGATATCCCGTGTGCAGTTAAAATAGGAAATCTTAAGATTAGTGGTGTAGGTTTTGCTGACGATATCTCTGTAATGTCTACGTCATTATATACATTACAACACTTAACTGACGTGTGTGTAAACCATAGCAGAAAGTGGAGATATGAATTTGGCCCGAGTAAGATACAGCTCATTATATACGGCGGGCAAGGTGGTCAATTAGTAAATAATAATCATGTAATATATAATGTAGAAGGTGCTAATCATCCCGGGGTCCCTCTGTGCAGTACAAAACACGCTGAAAAAATTGCAACAGATGCAAGAATTCAAATTCATAAGAAAATATAATATATTATCCAAGGTATCTGCGCCCGTAATGGTGGAATAAACCCTATGAGTGCATCAAAGGTGTATCTGTCTGTAGCAATGCCGCGGTTATTGTACGGGTGTCAAGTATGGCCTATAAGTGATGATAATGTTGAGTTGATGGAGCGGTCACACTAGGATGCGGCTCGTAGACTGCAGGGGTTGCCGCAGCAATGCGCTGGTCCAGCAGCTACAGCCCTAATGGGATGGCTCAGTGTACAAGCTACTATAGATATGTATAGACTAATCTACCTTTGGACATTGTTACGAATTCCTAATTTATTAAAAAAAAATCTATCTAACCTTCTAATAGAAACATTCCATATGCCTTACTCAAAGCGTAAAAAAACAGGGCTCTTGTCTACGATTGTTAAAACGTGTCACAAATATAATATACAGGACAAAGCTCTAAGTTTGTTAATTTTAAACCCAAACCATATTAGTCGTGAGACATGGAAAAAAATAGTAGAGAATGTAATATGGTCACAATACAGAAAAAAACTGGTATATGCAGTGTATACTATTTAAAAGTTTGTCAATGTTTGTAAAAAGTGTAGATAATGTTGCAATGAGTTGGATGTGGCGTTTGTGTAGAGACCGGCCTCAGTCAATCAGAAAGTGTAAATCTACTGCTAGATTCGTTGTTAGCTCCGTGAACTATTATATTATGTATACTAAATCCAGTAAGTTGTGTCAGCTCTGTTCAATGTACAGTCGACTATGTCATGAGCACGTACTGTTTGAATGTCCAGCACTTGTCAATGAGCGTGTCAAGCGCTAGACACGTGTCATCGAATCTATGCCTGCAGCTTTGATATCGTCAATCGAATGTATGAATACAAGTGAAAAGCTGGTTTTTATTCCGAGTGGATTGAACTGTGAATATGTGAGTGAATGGAGAGATATATATGAAGAGATTGTAAATTTTATTTTTTATATGAATTTAGGCAATTAGCAGTGACTATATTTAAAAAAAATTAAACGTTTGTTTTTCTCATCATATCAAAATAATTATTCAATAGGAGATATAGTATTATTCTCAATAGTATGTATTAAATTTCACTGTAAATATGACTTGTATTGTATAATACTTGATGTTAATTTTTAAATTTCTCATTCTGAGTGTGTTAAATGTTAAACTTTAAACCTTTGTACCTGTATCTTTGCATGCATGCTCTCCAAAGTGGAGGTTAATAAATACATACATACATACATACAAATCATTAAAAAAAATTCAGTTAGTTTTTTCCCTTCATTTGACGTCTAAAATCGTTCCCCGCGCTGAAAAGGAATATTACCTGTTTCATGAGTTCCTGGAAGTCATCCAGATTATCCACGGCGTACGTGGAGGACATGTAGATGGGGGTGACCAGAGGCTGGCAGGTGGAGCTGTGTCCATCGCTGGGGGTCAGCTTACTGGAGCTGGCCACCGTATCAATCTGCAGATCCTGAAGGCTGAATCCTGCAGCCGCCCCCTCTCCAGACAGACAGCTCTCCGCAGGCTTTATCAGGTCCCTGTATGTAGAAGATACATCTAGACTGCCGCGCAAAGACAAACAGAAGTAACTGCTTACTTTTCAAGTAAGCAGTTACTGCTGCTTACCTTTTATATGCTAGATTATGTTCTTCAATATTTATCAGTCATGTTGAAACAATTTCCAGTTTCAAAAGGATGTTTTTTTATTTTGCATAAAATAATATACGTGGTAAATAATAATGTTTTGCTGATGGGCATAACTTGAAAGTTAGGGTAATTAAAAAGTACAAGTGGAATATAATATGTTGCAGTTAAAAAGTTTAAGTATGCGGTCTTGACCGGTCAAGCGCCAATAGTTAAACCTCCTGCACAATAAAACCGTGTGGTGTTGTATTTCTACCTTAAATAATATACTTATGTTGTGTTATTGTGTGCGAAATGCTGCCTGCCATATCGAAATAACACAAAATGTTTAATTTATCATGTTTATTATTTCTCAAGGCGAACAACAGTTACTGCTTACTTTCAACGTGAGAAGTTACTGCTGCTCGTCGTGATCTGGGCTCTGTACAAGTTATGATATATCACAGGCTTCGGATTGGTCGAGATAAACATCTCGACCAATCGGAAGCCTACGACATATCGCAACCTGTACAATAATTAGATACGGGCCCATGGTCATCTCCTAAATGCACGCAATTAGATATAGGCCTATCTATGTTATATTGCTCTAAAGATAATACATACATACAATAATTGTAGACCTACATTTAAAAAATATCAGGTAAGTAGACATATGCTATATACGGATTATACGGATTATAGCGAGAGCTCACCCCCACGGCCAGTCCTTATTTGTCGCCTCTGACATGATTTAGTCCGATATAATAAGCAGATACAAATATTAAGCAAATGTCCTACGACAGGAACAATGTGAATCAATGGTTCACCTGATTATAAGTAAAAGGACCTATCCGTAATGAGCTGTCTGTACTGATCATCACGTGTGAACTTTGGTACACAGTACGCTAATCCATGGGTTAACCCTTTCAAGCCTGAATTTACCATTGGCATCTTCTTCCACTACAAGCCGACTTGTAGTGGATGAAGATGATTAGAAGTGGGTGAAAAAATAATGAAAATTGCCATGTATTGATAAACCAGTTTCATGGAAATTTTCATTCTAAAACCCCTAGTTGTAGGAAGATTAAATATAATTTCATGGATGTAAATTGATGCTTTATTGCATCGCGAGGACTTAAAGGGTTAAACAGTACCTGATCTCCTTTGTTCTAGTTATATAATAATACAGACATCAAAACTTTAATTAGCTGGATGGGCATATAAAGCTCTTTGCTTGTTATGTTTTGTTTGCGTGTGTTTTATTATAAATTTTCTTTGGAACGCTTAAAATAAACATTATTATATATTTCGATTGCATAATTAGGCCCATAAATGTTTCATTTAAGATGACATAAAGTGTCCTAAGTGACTGCTTAGGATCATTTGGTTCGAACAGAAAAATGTTTATTCAAGAGGTCGTAAAAAACAGGTTTTCATAGAATGCCTAAAGATCAATATTGTATTTTCCACCATATCACAATAATAATAATGTTTACAACGATTGTATTATCACAGTGGAGCTCGTACCAGAGGTCATAGATATAATAATCATAATACAGACAGTCGAGGATAAATATTACAATTCAGGAGGACGGAGTAAATTGTGATGTTTTAATTGATGAAATCGTAGATATGAAATCGGCCTTATGATGAAATACAGCAGCAATGATAACAGCAGTTTTAATCCTTTCAAGCCTGTGTTTACCAATGTCATCTACATCAACTACAAGGCGCGAATTGCTGTCGCAATTCTCGACTTTTTGTAGTGGATGAAGATGATTTGATGTGGGTGACATATTTAAGAAAATTGCCATGTAATTATAAACCAGTTTCATGGAAATTTCCATTCCAAAACCCTAGGTTGTAGGAAAATTAGGTCTGTTTTCAGGTATGTAGAATGATGCTGACGTCTAAAGTCTATCCCCGCACTGTAAGAGTAAAACATATTTCTAATAGCCGTAGACCCATAACATAGGTATTCACATCAATCGGAAAGGGCTAACTAAGACTTTTATGGTGATTTCAAATTGAAAAAAACCCTTTGTTTTCCGTGGTTTGTACAAAAACATGTCAACGCTTCAAGGGTTAATGATACAATGGATTGAATTTGAAGGCCAGGGATATTATTGTGCTCCTGATCATCACATTCAATCCATTGGTAGAAAGAAATTGTCTTAGTAATACATAAGAGCAGAACGATTGTGACGTGAGACCTCGGCTACCCCTCTAGCTAGGCAGTCCTGAAGATGTAACATGGATATGTCATTTTGTGGGAAAGAAAGAGGTAATTACAATAATAAAATTTGCTACTGCCCATTGTCACTACAATCTACGCTTACCTCTCTACACATGCAATATACCCTATCTAAGACTTGTTCAAATGCACGACTTGAATGTCTACCAGATGTGTTTTCGAAAACTCAGACTACCGTCAAGTACCACATCAAGGTTTTGGGTTGATGCCAATGGATTTGTGTCTTGACAAGAATTGGGCATAGATAATTAGGAAATTAGAAAATAAATTAGGAAAGAAGTTGGGAAAATAATTAGGAAATATTTTTTCCTGTTGGAGTTTCAGACCAAATGCGAAAATATTGTGTCTTGAGAAGATTAGGCCTTAGCTTGGATTTTTTCTTCAGAGGTCCATTAGCGTATGGAACTGATTATAATCATCAATCTAAAATGTATTATGGTGGTCTGTATCTGTCGTAGTGTATTGGGAAAAAGCAGAGTTCCCAATGCGGAGCCATGTAGTACTCCATATGTAAATATAAGTCGATAATATTTTTTGGAATCAGTAACATTTCAGTTCCATGCCCGCATGCGTAGCTCAGAGGTCGCACAGTGATTAAAAAGTTATGGACATTTCTCTGACCATGGTCTCGAGAAATAATTTGATATTGAATGAGATGAGAACCAAATTCGAGAGAGACCGACTATGTCATACCGATCTGAAAGTACGTGTGATCAATGGTGCAGAAAGTAGCCAAACGTAAGCAGTGTCGCTGGAGCTGTGATCTCGATATTGATCATAATGCATAAAGATGCTGACGTCATTATGAGATTGCATTAACGCTGATTCTGTGGTATTTAATTATGAGTCCTGTTTATTTATTGTGATGGCTTGGAATAGATGTTTAGTTGATACATGTATTTGAAGACGGTTGGCTACCACCCTTTTTTATTATTATCGTTTTCAAATAGTAATATTGCATGCGCTTCTTAGAAATGTATCAGTTTTGATTGAAATGGTGATTTTATCAGTGATGGATGTGATTATTATGTCGATACCATTTTCAGATCCCTTATACTTATGTCGTATAGATCACACGATTTTTACGATGAGCCCGCGATGAGTCTTTTTAAAATTCAATCTTCCAGTCTTCCATCGCACATTCAAAAACAAATATTTTGTATTTGATTTCAAGCTGTTCAGTACTTAACTCATAGCAGTCTAGGTCCGAGCCCAGCTCGGACCTGGTATTTATGACGCTGCAGTCTAGGTCCGAGCCCAGCTCGGACCTCGCAGTGATGCTTAGGCATTCACAAGATGACATTAATTGCGCAATTGCGAACACAATATGGGGAGCCTAGGACATAAAATAATGATTTCGCTGCGTGAAAACCGTTTCTGAACTAGAAATAGAACTCCAGGCTGAGATGAATACGAGGTTTTAGGTATTTCACACCTTGTCTAACTTGGTTCATCTCAAAATATGAAATATGGTATGCCCCTCAGGGAATTTAGAAAGATTACTAAATCCCATTGTAATAACTTATTTACCCTTTTAATTTGTGTGCATAGACCTATTGAATGCTTCTTCGAACGTATGTGATGTATTTTATTATATTTTATGTGAATTGATAAAATTTTGTACGCTTAAATCTCCGTTTTTACCATTTTTAAACAAAATTTCCGAGAAAATGACTACCTAATTAGCATATTCAAAATAGCTGTCGGTTACCATGAAAACATCACATTTGCCAATTTAAAATTGTATTCTGGTGATATATAGTATGTGTGTTCCTGTGGTGTATGGGAAATACATATGCCATCATTCTAAATGTATATTAAGAGTATGAGAATATGTCTCAAAATCACAAAAATGGCCAGACCACACAAACGTCCAATGTCGAAACGGCCATAATGCTATGAGTTAAACATCTAGAACAATTAGTTCCATCAGTCATCATTCTGTAATAATATTTGCGCACTTTTACATATATATATCTTACTATAATTATGCTGATGACACTATCCTATTGGTAGTACATGGGCTTCTACTACCGCACGTGCACACCCCACACATCTTACCCACATCAAGGTTTTTTGACCCTTGGTATGTCAAAAAATGAAATGAGATTGTAACCCCCAGACCTGTCTAGAAATAGGGGGTAGTGTCACGTAAACGTCTGTCGTTGCTGGTCTGGTTTTCTAGGTTACAACTCTACACATGCAACATACCATATCAAAGATAATTAATTTACCTTTCTAATGATATATCGCATGTTAAAACATAATTTTTATTTCAAAATAATCAAAATCGACAACAACAAAAACTAGTCAGCATGGTCAATGGGAAAAAATATATAAATGCATAAAAATGAGTGGTGTTTAGGTTTATAAATGTCATATATATTTCTTAACGGGAGAGTATTGCAGTCTGTTTTGAAAATGTGTGTATTTAACCTGGGCTAGTATCTGAAACATTGAACTTTTCTCAAGTGTAGAATTTCGTATCCATTTGGTTTTACATAATGCGATGCTCCCAATGGCTGCTTTGGTTTTCTCATCAACTGCTGCAGTGCTCCATAAGCTGTTGCAGTGATACTAACTGCGTAGCTCCCAAACAGCTGCTGCGGTGCTCTAATACGATGCTGTGGTGCTCCCAACAGCTACTGCGGTGCTCACATAAGCTGTTTTGTTGCTCAGATGAGCTGCTGTGATGCTCCCAACAACTGCTGTGGTGATATTGTTACTGTCATTGGCAAAATGGTTTCTGTTTTACATATATACAGCTCGGAAAAAATTAGTAAAATTTCCACGTACCCTCTTGTGCATAGCGTCCCATATAATTATGGGACAGCTGTAAATTCCAGTACTACATATAGCTAAAATGTTGTAAGTGTCCATGTCATTAGAGTCCACCATAAGGGTATAAATTCATCATACATTTTAATAATATAATAATACAAATTGTTAATTCGCGAACCCGGCACAGTATCAGTGTTAAACTAATTGCGTAAACAGGTAAATACTGGCCCAGCCTTGAATCAACGTTGGGTTAGCGTAGGCCTACCGTCCTAACTAGGAAAAGAACATAATTAAAATACTTGCTGCATGTAAACAGATATTTTTATGAAATGCTGCTATAAGGGCTGAAATGTCGATTTTGAAATAAATAAAATCATTTGAAGTAATGTAAGCTAGTGATCATGCTTACCCTTTTTTATATATCTAAAATAAAAAAGTACCCGGTAATAATAGCCTACAGTTAATCATCACTGTTAAAAAAACAATTTTAGCGCAGGACCAAACGAAGGTGAGATATTAGCCAACTAGTGTTGGGTCACCTGACGATGGCCATGTATCAGGCAGGTGTATCGTGTTGCTGTCAGAGACACAGCGATCTGTCTACATGGCAATATAAAAATCAAAGTTTCCTGTTTTTGTGTTTTTAGTGGTCACAATTTAACAAAACATATTTAAATCGACGGAACAAGCTTATTCGAAAAATTGTATTTGTGAGAATAGACATTGTTAAAACGTTTGTATAACATTTACCTTTACCTGTGTATCTTGAAATAAGTGAAAATTGACAGTAAAACAAACAGTAAGATTTATTTTGTAACAATATTGAAAGAACTTGAGGTTAATTCTACCCGCCTATGTATATGGGCTGAAGACCTTTAATTCAATAGAGTTTTAATTCGTCACCCTAAGAATGAGACAAGATGGCACCTTGTTACACCGAGCAAAACATTACCTAGCCCGGGCACAAGAGGGTGAATAGAAATAAGGCAAGCAGTGCAGTTCAGTTAATTTGATTATTTGGACCAGGTTACGTTGATCCCTGGATGGTGTAGGCGGTGATGCTAAATATCTGTACATATTTCATGTAGCTTACCCACTGGTGAAACTAGGGGCCGAGTCAATATTTGATTACTGCAACAAGATGCCATCTTGTTTTGGGACTTTCTTTCAAACCTCACGAAACTTGTTAAAATGAAAAGCAATTCACACAAGAAGGTCCTAACTTACAATGGCACCTTTTTATTTTGTATCTTTAAACTATTACGTTTGATGAAAAATGTGCCGAAGTAACATGACACATTGTTGCACTCTGGGTGCCTTTTCAATCCAAAATGGACTTGGCACCTTGTTGCTCCAGAGGGACGAGTTGTGATGCTATGGCGTCATAAATTAGTCTTCCGTGCAGGTAAGTCAAATGTACTTTACCACCAATCCATGCGATCTGGATCATAATCTGGATCCTGTATTCGGATCGTAATCTGCATCATCCCCAATATGTAATCGATTGTTCATTGTTCCAAAACACACCTCTGGTAATTAAAGTTTCATGTAAATTATATTTTTTTAACAAATCCGACGGACAGACAGACGAGACCAAACACATAACCTTCCTGGCATAGGTAAAATATAAAACCGTATTATATAGGGCTTGTAAATCCATTTTTATAAGTAAAGATTTACATGGGAACGGATAACAGCTGAATAGACAATATTTGGTTTTCTAGCGTCGATATGTCAACAATGAGGACCTGTAGGTTTAATGTCAGGGACAGTCTTATTAATGCTATCATAGTGAGTTTTCAGTTCTGGCAATAATTTATCCACCAGAAGCCTACAGTCCTTTGTTGAATAAGTGAAAGCTTTGTGCCATTTAGATTTCTCAAATGCTAGCACTTTATGCTTTCGTGTTCTGCCAGAGCAGAACTTTGTGACATTTGACATCACGTAATTGAAGGTCTCCAGCTCGTCCCAGAAATCAGCACCTTCCATTTCTATATTTGCCCAAAGCGTTTTGTTATAATGTTCATAAAGGGCAAAGTCAATACTACTAAAATTACGGATTGATCGTACTACAGCTTTGTTGATCTTGGCAATGTGTGGAGGATTGGCAATATTTTGTGTGTGGTAAATGATATCAGGAAGGCTCCAACACATGTAACGTCTCCATAAAACTAATGATTCGTTTATATATTCCACTATTATCATAAATTTGAATCGCTGTTTGATCGTCTCAAGCCATCTTAATACCGCTCGAGCGTTATTTGTCTGATCCATATATTCCCTTTGTGAGGCTGGAAAGCCCATTGGAAACCCCAGATCAAACGCCTGGGCATTATGTAACATAGAAACATTATCGGGGACACAAAGATCATTTCGCAAGTCAGATGGAGATGTGTAAATCTTCTCCCACTTATATGGGTCTCTGAGGAATTTCTTAATGTTCTTCCCACCTGGGATATTGGTTACTTCAGCCACAAGAAAGTACCTGAATGAGGATCTGAAGTGATATTCTGGCAGGCGTATGGAGGCAGTGAATACTGTGTCAGGAGGCATCAGAGCGGGGAAGGTTATATCATTATACACTGTATGCTCACATAATATATCATAGGTGTCAGTTTTCTTAGGGCGATACATTCCTGGATCCAGCGGATATGGCCATCCAAGAAGATTCCGATCAGTGATTGGCAGAACGAACGACAAGTTCCGCTTATAACCAAACCGTCTGACCATGGCTGATAATGTATCACTCCCTGTCTTGTGAATTTTCATATAAACTAAATGATTGCGCTCCTTGGTGCAATGGTGTCTTGCTTGAACTTGTTCATTAGTTCGTGACTTGCTAACAACGATGCGAGGTCTCATCACTGGATCGATTGCGACGTCACCCTGATGGGAGACCACCTTGTCGGAATACACCAACCTGGAGACGTGACTCCATTGCCATGAGCTATTCAGATAAAAGTATGAGAGAATGATGTTATTCAGCACAATAATCACTAGTGTTATGGTCAGGCAACGAAATCTGCTCGCTCCACTCTCCATATGGGATCTGAAATAAACAAGCGTTTGTAATTATTAGAAACTGACAGTAGGTTATAATATATTGCAAAATAAATAAAGATTATACAATCAGCACAACCCTAGAAATGAAATGAAATGAATCGGGCTTTAGGCCACCTTTGACACATATAGGCTAAACTGGGCCAGGAGAACCTCCTGAGGGTGGTGAGATGATTGAGATGACACTGTCCTCCAGACACAGAATTCGAAATTCGAGCCCTGGCGGTCTGAGGCCGAGCACGCTACCTCTCGGTCACGGAGGCTCCCCACAATACTAACTTTCACACGTGGATGGGGAAGAAACATTTTTGTTTCTTTCAAACCGCCGAGACCGGGAACCGTACCCCGGACTCTGGCGTGAAAGGCAGCGGTGCTAACCACTACCCTAGGGCCCCCGCCCCACAACCCTAGAGACCATTAGATATCAGTGGGGGAAAGGGGGGGGGGGGAAAGTGGTTGGTTCATTGATTTTGTCTGGATTTTGTCTGGATTAGTTAAAACCCACTGATAGCGAAAACATACACATCGTAATGCCAGCGTTTGGATAAAATGACCAAGAAAATAGTCCATTATGCCCACATGCTGCACATGTGCTAGAATCACAATAAGTGGGTATTTTATTAATCTGCAATGTCAAATTTGGCATGCCAACAAGGTCAATATATTCACTCTTTCTTTGCAATCTAATTGATGAGAAACCCAACTATATACGTTACGTAAATGCATGTGCGACCCTAATTGAACTAGTTTAGCTTATTGCAGATACATTCAAAACAGCCTTGCTTGAGCTGCAATTCCACTCTGTGACGGATGTAAATTTTGTTCCCAGAATTGCTTTCTTTATATGATTTTTTTGTCATATTTAAACGTTTGATTGACTAACAATCACTCTAGTCACTGCTTGGTGAAAACCAAAACTTAGTAACTCTGGGCCCGTATTCTCGTACAAGTTACGATATATCGTAGGCTTCTGATTGGTCGAGATGGCCATCTCGACCAATCAGAAGCCTACGATATATCGTAACTTGTACGAGAATACGGGGCCTGATAATTCAGGTGGAAAAGCGTTTTGAGTTATTTATATGGAATTGTAAAAGAGAAAATATGTTTAAATTTGTATCTTCATGAATACTATCTGAACCTTATAAACAAATTAACATTGACTCTTTATTTTACATTACAGCCGTAGGAAGTAATGTAGTTAGAACCTCTATCAGTGCTTGTCTTTGGGCGGCAAATGCTGGGCAGAAAAAAATATAATGTTTTACATATTCTATTATTGTTACAAAAGTCACATGACATATTACTGATAAATTCATATTGAAATCGTTGACTGTTTAAAGCACTCAGCTTCTACAGTGATAAACAGACAATCTAGAAATATAAAAACGGTACAAAAACGGTGAAAAATGTCAAGTGTTTTGTTCATATTTACAATGCCACATTTAAAATGAAAAAGTGAAGTTGCACTATGAATAACAAAAAGCAAATTATTCCAGGCTTTAATTGATGAAGATAAACTATGGTACGTTTTAAGCAGGCTCATTTTGTTTAACATAATTAATTCCCACTTTAATTTTACAATTTTGAAGCATGCCGTCATGTTTCGTCAGAACGACTGTGAACAGTGGACTGTGACGTGGTTCCATACAAATTCACGTCTGAAAGTAATACTGCATGGTGAAGACAAACAGCAGTTACTGCTTACTTAGAAAGTGAGCAGTTACTGTTGTTTGCCGTTACATGAGAAATTAGGCGAACCACAGTAAAGATTATACATGTAATTCTTTCTATTCGTGTTTGTTCACTATACTTTTGAACACAGATATCGATAAAAAATAACTTATAATAGTATAGCAGTGATCAACTTACCTCGTAGTTTGTTAATGCTGTAGGTGTACTCAGAATGAAGGTCATGACGCCTGGCTGATTCTGTGAAGATGTAGGCATACGGTAAATAAGCGACAGGTGACGATGTACCTTCAATTTGTACAGATATTGACTCTTCACTTCATGAATAATCAGGTCAGGGTGGTAAATAATTACCCAGTAACAATGTTGGCTACATTTTGTATCACCGTCAGTCAGACAGACTCTGTGATGCTGGTACAATAGAAAACAACATCACATCACCGTCTTATTCTAACTTTTAGCCAGAATTTGTAATTTCTTGGTACTGCTGACTTGTAGACACGACTTTCTAACTCACAATCGTAAGCTGTCGAGACCACGACTTTGTAACACGTGGTCACATTATGAGAACATACAACAACGACGATACTAACTAATTCTAAACATTTGACCCGTTCACCCGCTGCTTATTTGTGAGCACCACTTGTGATAAACTACATGATCAGATGATTGTATTTATGTACTAACTTATTTCCACTTATTGAAAACGCATGCAAACGACTTTCTAACTCGTGGTTAAAATTTATCAACTCGTGATGAAGACTTGTTAAGCAAGTTGGCATATGTGGAAAGCTAGAAAAATGTCGCCTCTCCTAACTTGTATTTGAGAGATCTCTCTTCTAAGGAAAGATGTAGTTTTTAAAACCGGCGCATATTTAATGCCGCGTAACATTTAAAATAGCCGTCATGCAAACGTTTTCCTCTCTATGAATTGCCGCATAGAATGATCAGTTATAGCTTAAAATTTCTTTGCGATTCTGTGTTGACAAATTCATTTCTGATATCATGCAACCTATATTTGAAATAATTTTTAAACCCGTTTATTTTTATGGCTGCGCCATGTCAAAATTTAAATGTCAGCTTTCAGACTGGACACTGTTCATCAACAGATGGCCTATTATTATCAACCTGTCATAGCAGGGGATTCCGTAGCCTGTGTGCGCACAGCCGGCTATAATGCCAGGATGATTATTATACACCAAATAGTTGTTTTTATAACGATTTGAACAATTACAGGTTTATGGTTCCATCCGCAGCTCCACTACCACTTCTACTATAGACCAGCAAACACGTAGTATTGACCCAATGCTGGTTTGATGTTAACGCACCGTCTGCGACGCTGCCCCAACATTAAACCAGTATTGGTTCAACATCTCGTGTTTGCAGTGTATGCACATCACTGACCACGAGGTGATTGAGAGTATAAATCATTCTGTCTGTCGTACACTGACTGCGATTTCAACAGAGAAGGCACAGCAAACATGAGACGTTGGCCCAACATTGGTTCACTGTTGGTCCACCGTCTACGACGCTGTCCCAACAGTAAACCAACGTTGGCCCAACGTCCCATGTTTGCTGGAGGGGACACTGAGCCAATGTTGATGTAATGTTGTACCAGAGTCGGAGACGGAGAGACAACAATAAATCAACATGGGTCTAACGTCTCGTTTTCTTGAGAGTGTATTGATGATCACACGGCCTAATCAACAAACGTCTTAGCAAACACGATGCGTTGGCCCAATGTTGAGTTAACGTTGGCCCTTCATATTCGACGCTGGCCTCACATTAACCCAATTTTGGGCCAACGTATCGTGTTTGCTGGGGTGGTGGTATCGAGGTAGGCTATGACATGTGCTATCCCAGTAAGGACAAAACATTTGTATAACCTATATACAATGTTGGACCAACGTCGAAGACATTGGGCCGACTCTGCTTACAAATTGTGCAGATACTAGAACTCCTTTAAAATTTTTACCAAATTGTTAAATTATGCCTAGAGTTCGAAAGAATAACCTAAACATAATTATGTACACAAGTCACTTGTACAGTTTACAGGTTTAAATTACATAATCATGACAATGGTAAGTTCAGAATGTATTAAGTGTCAAGTTTTATAGCATGTGCCAGAAGTGAACATCTCCTAAAAATAATTATTTTGTTACATATCCGCCCGACTACGTCGATGCTGTTTTACCAACCATATAATGAACTTATATGATCATATAGGAATATTATTCCATTGTTTATAATATTTTTTTCTGTGTTACTCAACCAAATTCCAAGACCTTTAACGTATGTACCGTAAGCCGTAGGGGTATTTTTTATTTTATTTCATAGTAGCTCTTTTCATCTAAGGACTCACTGGGGAATTTTTGCATCATTCGTCTAAAGAATTTAAACTGATATGTATATACACCGCTGATTGTAGACTAATGTTATTTTTCATGCAGTGGGCCTACGCATCAGCAGCTATCAGTGATACCGTACCTCTCTGTCCACATGGCTGTCAACCAAGCGACTCATCCAAGGCCATCTTAACAGAACACACTATGCAGATACTAATAGATAACCTGTGGAATCTACGTGATGTAGAAATCATATAAGCTCCTGACCGATTCTTACTGTAACTATAGTAGCTCAGGAACATTAGCCTGATAATATAGGGTGGAATAAATTCGTAACAAGCTGATTTTTTCAGGATCCACTCAGAAAATAGTCCTGCAAAACATATAAAAAGTCCCCAAGAATTCGAGCTAAAAGTACTAAAATTCAGGATGGCCGCCAAAATGCAGTTTTGAATGAGCAGAACTTGTTAAATATATGCATATTTTCTATGCATGGTCTCATTGGAGGTACAAAGTATGCTAATTACCGCATATTTGTCAGTGTGAATGAAGTAGAGAGTCGAAATATAATTTTAAATAGGTTAAAATTCAAGAAGGACGCCAAAATGCAATTTTGAATGAGCAACACTTGTTTGATACATACATATTTGTATGTGTATGGTCGCATTGGTGGCGCAAAGTATGCTAATTAACGTATATTTGTCAGTCTGAATAAAGCAGAAATTAAAATGATTTTTTGTTTGTTTTAGGTAGTTTAAAGAAGTATACAATTTTCAATTTTTGTTAGAATCAGAATATTCGATAATTGTAAGTTGACCCTACAATTTTGTTTAATCAATCAACTGGGTTTGGAGGGTCATTTGTGCAGAGACAGGCTAAACTAGATTTGAATAAAATCTTGCGAATGTTTACCAAATCTGAAGTGAAATAGAAAGCTACTGATCCTTATGCATGATACACATCCCATTTATAAGAAAATATCTAAAAGGTAAGTATGCTGTATATATAACTTCGACAAACACATTAAACCATTTAAAATTAAATTTACCCATTATTAACAACAGTTGATTTTATTTAAAGTAGCAATTGTTTTCCTATATCTTATTGATTTAACAACAGCTTTGTTGCTTCACCTGCTATCCTTGATCAAGTCTACCTATATTGTATCTTACACCATATCGATTGATGTACTAATTTAAATGTTTGATACTTTTTCAAAAAATATAGACAATCTATAATGTTATGTTGTGTCTTTTCCCATATTTCAATAAAAAATTGAAACCCATTATTACCACTTTTTAAAAAAGTGGTAAAAATAATTGATCTGAAAAACAATACAGTAGGACCAGCTATGAACAGCCACCCTTGGGCCACAGGAAAAGTGACCATTCAAGACAGGCGACTGTTTATAAGAGGTTCATTCAGTGGCGGATCTAGAGCCCCCCCCCCCCCCCCTCGTTCACGGTTCCAAAAACAAACAAAAAACAGCCACATTATGGCTGAAATGTGCTCTAGAACACACCATTTGAAGCCTTGGATGTCTCTGAAGCATTTGTGGTGTGTATCAATTATTGTAAAAAGTCAAACCCCCCCCCCCCGCCCCCCGTTTGTCAATTCCTGGACTCGCTACTCTCATTCGTATACAGAATGTCTTTTTGGGGAGTTGTCAAGCGGGTGGCTGCTCTTTCTAAGTACATAGGCCTATGCAGGGAATGGTACGACATGCATGTGTTTTTCTACGTGTTTAGCCCTTTAAGCCCTCACGTTGCACTAACTCATCATTGTACATCCCTGAAAACAGACTTAACTTCCCTATAACTAAGGGTTTTAGAGCGAAAATCTCGATGAAACTGGCTTACCAATTCATGGCAATTTTCTGTAATTTTTAAACCACATCAAAATCATCTTCATCCAGTACAAGTCGAGAGTTGCGACAGCAATTCGCGGCTTGTAGTGGATGAAGATGACTATGGTAAATTCGGGCTTGAAAGGGTTAAATAGGAGTTGTTAGCCTCTCACCATATTTTTTCATTATCAGTACGATAAACATACAAGAACAGCTGCCAATATCTATCTCTTTCATTTAAACAGTATTATAGTTGGATACACGTAAATCTCGTTTATAGAGAAAGTTGCATTTTTAAACCATTATCTTTGATACACAGATCAGAACAAGGTAAGTTTCTGGTGATTTACAAAAATAGAACTATTTACGATGTTTATTTATGACTGGTAATATGAATAACCCTCTGGGTAGTTTGCATGGATGTGAACGAGGAACCTCCCCATGCCCACTGAACATCGCAGGGTCGAGCTTAGAACATCGCAGGGTATAGCTTAGAACATCGCAGGGTCGAGCTGAGTGACTGCGGAGGACAGTGACTTACCAGCAAACACATAACATGTGTATAACATTTATACAACGTCGGCCCAACGTCTTCAACGCTGGACCAACATTGTATAAATGTAATAAAAGTATTTTGTGTTTGCTGGGATACATCCTCTGCAGTCTCACCACCAACTAAGCCTATTAACCTTTTCAAGCCTGAATTTAACATTGTCATCTTCATCCACTACAAGCCGCGAATTGCTGTCGCAATTCTCGACTTGTAGTGGATGAAAATGATTTCAAGTGGTTGAAAAATTAGTGAAAATTGCAATGTAATCACCCTGGTAATGGTAAGCCAGTTTTGTGGAAATTTTCATTCTAAAGCCTTTAGTTGTAGGAAAATTAAATCCGTTTTTAGGAAAGTAATACGATGCTTTAATGCATCGTGAGGGCTGAAAGGGTTAACTATCTGATTATAACACCTATATATTATAATAACACTTACAACCCTTAAATCTGTTAGTATACTGGAGACCAAAGGTTTTTTCTATTTGAAATCATCATAAATGTCTTAGACGTCAGATTCTGACGTCTAAAGTGAATACCCACACTGAAAAAGAGCAAACTATTTATGATGTACGTCCCCACCGTCTTTTGTGAAGGTTAATCCCAATAATCTTTCACCATAATTTGTGACCCGCCACACAAAGAGGCATGTGAGGTCCACATTTTCTAAATTGATTTTTTCAGTCGATTTGACAGCTGTGCTATTCCTGTTTCATAAACTGAATGAATTTTAGAAAAATCTTCAGTACTTTTGAATTTATGAGATGTTTGACGTTAAAATTTTAGTTATGTAGTAATCATTCAAAATTAAATTTAAAGACGTCATAAATACTTGTAACCATTCCACCTGGGTGTAGGTCTACATCATTCAATCAGTATCTGATATCAAAACCCAGAATTATTTTAAGATAATGAGAATGAGCGAGTATCGTAACGACCAGAGCTGTAACGGCACGAGACGAAGTCAAGTGAATGACATGAAATTAATGGGGATTTAGACCACCTTTGTGCACATGTAGGCTAAACTGGGCCAGGAGAACCTCTTGAGGATGGTGAGATGAATAAGATGATACTGTGTTCCAGACACAGAATTCGAAGTCAAGTGCCGTAGCAGCTCTGGCCGTTAATGTTATTAATTACGTAGCAGTTTTAATGTAATTTTTTTGTGTTTAGATGTAGTGAGCGACACCTGGTGAATCACACGATCAGTAAATTAGTTTGCCAGCTTTATGTCCTTGCTAGAGACACTGACCCAATGCTGGTTTGATGTCTGGGATGTCTGGGATATATTCCAGATATTGCATCATAATCATGATAATGTTAGGAATAAGTGATTTCAGGATTGTCAAGATATGAAAGCAAATATCAGGTTTTGGCATCAAATTTTAGAATGTGACATTTTATGTCAATTTATTGCAATGTGATGTAGATGTATATATACAATTTATTGTTAAAAGATGTGTAAATCAACGTATCCATGTATAAAACACGGTTCATATTTACAGGCTGATTGATATAGTGGAGATCATCTTTAATTGTTCCATTGTAATTTTTTTACAGGGAATAGACCGACAAAAACATAAATTCAGCACTTATTTTCCAATACCGCACTCAAATGAATACCGTTTGCATATCTTCTCACACTCACTGGTGGTGTTTCCACTATGAGACGTATATCGGGATCAGCCAATACTGCACTCCATTGTACTACATGTATACATGTATGCATGCAGGTGAGCGGGGTATGCTATTCTTATGGTCTTATGGTTGTCTGTCATGTCGGTCAACTCAGCTGTACACTTATTTGCGCCGTTGAAAGTTTTGGACAATCGTGTGAGAAAATACAAACGGTGTTAATTTTCGTGCGGTATCGAAAAATACAACTTGAACACATGTCCAAGGAATAAGGTGTTCGCCTGAAGGCTCACACCTTATTCCTTGGACGAGTGCTGTATTTTCCAATACCGCACTGAAATGAATACTGTTTGTATATCTTATCGGTAGCCTCCGTGACCGAGAGGTAGATGGCTCGGCCTCAGACCTCCAGGGTTTGAATTTTGAATCCTGTGTCTAGAGGGCAGTGCCATCTCACTCATCCCACCATCTTCATGAGGTTCTCATGGCCCATTTTAGCCTATATCTGCACAAAGGTGGCCTAAAACCCCATTCATTTCATTTCACTAAGAAGATCAAGATGATTCGATGTTTGAATTGTAGATTTTCTTTCGTGAATGATACCGAAGACAGCACAAAACTCGAGAAATGTTTAATACCTTTTAAGTGCACCAGTTTTTTGCATGTGCTCAAAAGCGGCCTAATGCCCGATTCATTTCATGTATTTCCCCGTAAGCCATCATCATTACGTACGTGCTAAGTAAATATCACTGTATCGTTACTAATTAGGCATACCTGTTGAGGCTTTAAAAGACAAAGACTAAACCTTTTCACCCTATCAGTCCTGCAGATAGATAATCAAAGATCAAGATAAAGAAAAACATTACATGTATATCTCTGAAAAAAGGTGAAGCATTATATAATGATTTATCTCACAATCGCTTTTATAGTATTATTCTACATTTCTAGATGTGGGGAGCTTAAAAAATATCATAGAAGAAAATATAATGCAATGGATCACAAATATCAATAAAAATTAAAACTTCGTTATAATTATAGTCAGATATCAGCTTGAATGATCACATGCTGTGTTTCGCAGCTGCATTATTCGGCATTTTGAATTAATCAATCCAGAAACACCCCCCCCCCTCCGGCATCGCCTCTCTAAAAATGGTGTTCTCATTGTCATATTTCTTGTAGTAGCTTTGTAGATTACTCGAGACCACTTGAAGTTGTGCTTCGCTATCGCGACCCACAACTTCAAGAGGGTCAAAATCAAACATCAAACGATCAAACATCAATCAATTAAACCAACATTGAAGCAACGTCCGGTTTGCCAAGTCTAAAAGTTGGCTCACAGCTTCCGGTGGCTACCTACATGTCATGTCTTATATGGATGTAAAAATGTAAAATATCTTATATTTTACAAAAGAAAATGGCGTTTAAAGGGACTGGCCCAGGCTAAAATCATAAAAAAACTGCACAAGTTTTTTAATTTTTGTGCTGCGCATTCACCAGTCAGACTAGATATAGAGACGAAATCTCCGATTTCTAATTATTGACAACCATGTCGAAAATAGGAGATACGGGAATTTCGTCTTTATATCTAGCCTGACTGGTGAATGCGCAGCACAAAATTTAAAAACTTTTGCAGTTCTAGTCTATGGAGATGTTTACATCTTATGGTCATATTAAAAAGCCAAAATAAAATCACCGACTTTTTAATATATATAGTATATGTTCCCATGTATTATATCATGATAATGATGTGTAACTTTGTTTTAAGTAGCCATATATGATGCATATTTTAAATATCCTGTGCATGTTTAAATCTATAAATGGCCTGATTTTAAGTGTACATATCATGTCGATTTACATGTGATTTTACAGAACTAATCATGCTAACCCTGTCGTACATGTTCTATGTACATAATATATTTTATATGACAAATAAGTTAGTAATGACTTGTAACTAAAAAACATATATCTGTCTGTCTATTCTTTGTATAGTTTATCTTTTGTGTTGCCACTTTAAACCGACAGACATACCTACGATCTTAAAGCTGCCCCTTGGGATGACATCAATTTTCGTTTTTAGTTCCGTACTGAAGTAGTGTATCCCACGGATCATGTTTTTATTTTTTTTCGGTATTTTTATATTTTTACAAATATTTTTAATCAACATTTCTATGAAACCAGAAGAAACCCAAACAAACTATTTTTATACCTGAAGGACGATTGATTGTTTTCACAGCATTGGGCCACATGCTGATGGCATCGGCCCAGCGTTGGGTAGACAATCAGTGCTGCAGGTGTGTCTTCCCGTGTCCTGACTATGAGACACCAATTAGCGGCGACTGGTTTGATCTTACCGTCTGATGCGTGGGAATATGTGATCTAAAGTGCTGAATATTGCTGACTTGTTTTGTTTACATGGCAATATACGACCTGGAAATACAACTATTTCACTCTTTTTCAGTGTTTTAAACTTGTTTTTTGACTTTTTCGTATTTTCAGTTAAGATCAGTAGGCTATATAGCCTCATATAAATTACATTTTCAAAATTGACAACATTGAAAATGTCTCATCCCAAGGGGTCCCTTTAAATATAGATGTAATGATATACGACCACATCAGCTTTCAGGTCACACCAAATCGGTATTCGTTGTTGGTTATTGGGATTACTTCTGGCAGGGGTTCATTCTCATCAGGCATTTCATAGCCGCCTTTCTCAGCTCAACTTGTACGGTCAAATAGATGATTGGGTTGACGAGAGTTGACATGAGGGTGAGTATTAACCAGCTGGATCTAGCCATCACAAACGCCTGCATGTGTCTACGAGTATCTGTGTCATTCCAGGTTATACCGGAGTTGTAAACGACAGAACGTATGATCATTCCTGGAACCATGGTGACCCAAAAGGTACCGGAAACTAGAGCCACCATCTTGATAGCCTTCTTCACTTTGTTGGTCATGTTCTCGTATGCCTGGCTGACCACTCCCTCTGTTACAGCTGGAGTCACTCTGGCCTGATGCTTTGAAATCAGTAATCGCAGGTTGATCAAGGTGAAGATGCTGATCACTGCTGAAGGCACCCAGTACAGCACAATTGTCAAAGGATTCAGAATGCTGCGAACCCTTTGAGGACTTTGACACATCATTGAAGTGGTGATTGGCTCCCGTACAGTTATTAACTCTACCAGAAGTGAGTAGAACATTCCAAATGAACTTATACAAATAAACGTAATGATGATCTTTATGCGAGAGAAAAACCTGTCGTATTTCATTGGACGGCAGAAATACACGTATCTCTCGAGTCCAAGATAGCCCAGAACATGCACAGACGTAACGTATGAAGCAATTCCAGCAGTGCCCCAAGCCCTGCAGACACCGTGAGACATCACGTTCATTGTGTTGGCAGCCAAGATGGGCACAGTGTTGAACACCACCACGCAGTTGTTGACAATGTCACACAGCATGTAACAAGCCTGTAAGGTGTATTGGCAGTTGTTATAAAGTTCTGGTGTCTGTTTGATTACGTACAGTAATAAGCTGTTGATGGACGTACCATAGATCCAGACAAATATAATGGCAGACATGGTAATCACCTGTTCCTCCACGCTGTCTGTTACTATAGGCATCAACACTTCTTCCATGGTTGTCAGATCAAGGGCTGCGGTTGTGTACTCAACAGGTGGCTGAGTCGAGTTCATAAAGTTAGACCTCATGTATGTCATACCAGGTGACGATGTTGGTTGCTGAGTCTCTTCAGTGGTCTTATCTGTGAACTCCATCGTAAAGTTAGACCTCATGTCTGTCATACCAGGTGACGATGTTGGTTGCTGAGTCTGCTCAGTGGTCTTATCTTTGAACTCCATCGTAAAGTTAGACCTCATGTCTGTCATACCAGGTGACGATGTTGGTTGCTGAGTCTGTTCAGTGGTCTTATCTGTGAACTCCATGGTGTAGCTGGAGGTAACATATTCTATACCCCAATATTCCGCACCACTCGCATGGCGAGAAGTCAATAAAATCCAGCCCGTAAAGCAAAATGTACATTTTGCAAGGCTTGCCATAATAAATGACTCTCGACTTTGCCTGAAAGAGGACTGCCCCTGTTGCTGTTAGTGATCCATCTTTAATAGTGTTTCTGCTTCTTCTGATATCGATTGCCTTATTAGTGAACGTCACATCGGTGGGACACGAAATCTAAGTGTCAGGTTACCGCCCACATAGCGTGATGCAGCAACTCCTTCCTGGTGTGCTAATGGAATATGGCAAGCGGATGTGCTTCAGTCATAACAGGGGTGTCCAAAAAAAATTGACGTAGCAAAAGTGAAGTAGCCAGTAGCAATATGAGCGGCAAAATTGCGCGATGCACCATTTAATGTATTAAATTAGCAAATTTAGGCATTAAATTCGCAAAAAAATACGAAATGCGACAGCTTGGCGCACCTGCCCAACTGATATAAACGTATTTGGTCACATCGAAACAAACGCGAAACGTTGCCCAAGTAAATGTTTAATGTTGGGCCAGCGTCGCCAGTATATGTTTAATGTTAAACATTAAACGTCTACTGGAGCAACGTTCCACTTTGTCTGGGATATGACGAGGCTTAAGTAATATTTCTATTTTTGGCAAATTAAATGCGCTCTTCTTTGCCGCCTTTCAAAGTTTTTAATATTTTTGATTTCTTTATCATTTAAAAATACTACGTCGGAACAGTTACAATAAATTATTATTGATGACGTCATTTAAATTTTAATTAATGATTACAAAAACAAAATTAAAAAGTTAAAAATTTCAGAGGATCAAAAGTAGTAAAGATTTTTCAAAAAAACTTTTAGTTTATGAAACTGGAAGGACAAGGCTATCAGAGCCATTTTTTTGTGAAAATGTTCACCTTACTGCCTTATTAGAGGGAGGGGTCACATTTGCATCGATTTATTTGTGATGCTCAGTGTTGACGTAATAACCGTTTAGCATGTTAAGAGATCATATCAGTGTATAATTTAGCTGATATGTGCAGTTTAAAATAGTATTATTTTGCCATTGAACCATTTGTTATTGAGATGAATGAATGAATGAATGAATGAATGAATGAATGAATGAATGAATGAATGAATGAATGAATGAATGAATGAATGAATGAATGAATGAATGAATGAATGAATGAATGAATGAATGAATGAATGAATGAATGAATGAATGAATGAATGAATGAATGAATGAATGAATGAATGAATGAATGAATGAATGAATGAATGAATGAATCACAGGCACATGAAACGTGTTGGTGAGCAATAGTGTACACCAGCTAGCACGACATTTTGGCCGAATGTTGTTGTAATGTTTGGGCCACCGTCTACGACGCTGGCCCAACATTACAACAAAATTCGGCCAAGATGTCGTGCTTGCCGAGTTCAGCAAGAGAAACGCGATCCGTGTTTTTCGATTGCGCAATGATTTAATACGTCTTTGTTTCATCATGGGGCTACCCTTAAATTTTTCATGAATTTGTTGATTTCAGCGTACACTGGCTACACGCATACAAAAACACAGCTTTTGCTATGCTCTCCAGCTCTGCCGCCAACACATTAATATAGCTGTCAGTTTATCTTTTACTAGTTTTAGCATGAAAATCATGATTCTGAATTATGTATAATTGATCAAGTGGAAGACGTTTTAGACTATGGAACAGAGTGCAGAGCGAGTCCTAGGCTATATGACGCCGATTTCATTATTCGCGCAGCATACTTCTGTATTTTTACAAAATATTTTGAATACTTGACAGATGCAGTGCTCCAGATTTCAATATAATATTAGTATATTAAGTGCGGATCAATGAAACTGTGATTTATAATTACCACTGATCACTAGCATAGGCAGCTTAACTGCCGGTGCCGAATATATATTCCGGTCTACTTTTATATATATATCTGGTCTACTTTTTGGGAACCACTATGGAAATAAGGGTCACCAGACCCTTTATAGTGTGTTTTTATCCCTGGTGACCAGTATGGTGGCCCCGATTGTTTTCATAATCATGTTTACATATACTGTTTACCGAAATAAATCAAATCAAATCGAAATTCATTTTTTGATAGATCGCTAAACATGCTTAAGGTATATGGCGAGTTTTGGTGGGTGTGCAGAGTTTTGGAAATAAAAAGGAAGGTGTCGTACATTAAAAAGCAATCTAAAAGCCGTAGAAAGGGGATTAAGGTGCTTTATGTTGTTGTTAGCCTGATTAGTTTTTGCGTTTATGGGCACACTATAGCGTTTAAACACCTTCTTAACAAGTTTCACATCAAATTTAATATATGCAATACATTACTGAAGTCACTTGTATTATAGTTCTCTATAGCTAACAGAATCTAAAGTCATTGCTAGTGTTCGTCGCCGCCTTAATCACTTAACCCCTTCTTTAACACACATTGCTTGCAAACATCTCAGCCGCATCCATTAAACTTACTATCACCTTTAGCCCCTTGCAATACGTCATCCTCTTTCCATGTGCCAATGGTTTTATTCACATAACCTTCCTACTCGCTTTAGCCCCTTATTGATACGCAGCCATGTACGTAACTTGTAAAATTAATAAGCTAGTAAATCAATTGTTCTTCGTTTTTAATTTAAAACAGTGTTTTTTTATCGTTTTTGCATGCTTAAGCACCTTATTAATCTGAGGGGATGACAATATTGCACTGAAATACTGGATTCGTTTGATTTCCATGCCTAAAACTCGCTGGCTGACTTTATCGGTGAAACAAATTAGTGCTCTCACATCAGGTCGATATTAACCCTTTCAGCGCGGGGACCGTCTTAATACCGGAAATTTCCGTCGTCATTCGTCAATGAACGTAACCATAAAATGACACAAATTTTCGTCAAATATATACTACATTTATGTTTTTTTCGTCATTTGAAGCTGGAAATTGCGTTAGCAATTCCAGCTTCAAATGACGAAAAATAGAACTCCTACACTACTATATCTAGATCCTGGCATGCACCCCGGCCTGTAAGTCAAAGGGTTAAGACAATTATGACGATTGCAAATTTAAAAAACCTTTTACATCTTGTCATCTACAGATCGACCGTTGTAATATATTTATCAATATACACCACCTCGGTTTCCAAACCTTAAATGTGCCACGTATAAGCTCTTAATAAAACGGTTGCTTTTGGGACGGAGGGTTCTAGAGTCGATCAGGCTTGGGGTCAATGTACTCGGTACTTCGGTACTTTGGTACTCGAGTACCGATTTTGCAGTACTCGTCGGTACTCGGTACTCGTACTTTTAAAAAGTACTTGTACTCGTACTTGTACTCAAGTACTTTTAAAAATGAAAGTACTTTTAACGAGTACTTATGAGTACTTCACGAGTACTATAGTCATCTTAAATTTATTCAAAATAGCTCACATACAAATCATAAATCAGTATAGCGGTATATGGAACATTCAGTTAATGATTCGTTTACCATCCGTTTAGCAATTATATTGATAAATGATTTAATTCATACTTTGAAATTATTTTAAATCTAGTCCAATCACTTACACCAACTTATAACAGAAGTGCACCTTTTTTACAATATCATGCTACTAATTTCTTGTTCTTCCTTGTATATACTAGTATCCTCGTGTAGCTCACAAGATAATTAAATAGCTATTCTTAAAACAAAGACGAGAGCGGATCTTTAGCAAACAGGAATACATGTTGATATAATATTTACAAGTGACTATACTATACAGTGGGACTAATAATCATTGAAGGGGGAAGGGTGATTTCAACAATGATGACGCGCCATTTTAAAATCACACTTACAACACCTTGTTCTTCGCAGCTAAACCCCAGCAAACACGAGGCATTGAACCAATGGTGGTATAATGTTGGGCCAACGTTGAAGATGGTGTACCAAGATTACTATAGGTTCAATTTCTCGTGTTTGTTGTGACGATCAATCGGTGTTTGCATAATATTTGTACAATATTGGCCCAATGCGTAGACACTTAGCCGACATTTCCCCAGCACCGGACAAATAATGTCACTTGAGTGAACAACTAGTAGTTTATAACTGTTATCTTATAAAGCAGTTGAGGCTCGGTGTGGACTAAGCTATCTTAAAACAGCTATAGCTCATACAGCTCTGTACCAATGTTGTGTAAGTACCAAAAAACACGACCGCGACAACGCGACGTCTTATCTACAGTGACCTTACCATGCCGGGCCAATATTCAAGACATTGGGCCGAGAATTAACCAGCATTGTACCGAGAAGTACATAGGATTACCACATGATATAACAGCACTTTGCAAACAAAGCCACACGCCCTGCTAGCTAAGTGCAGGCTGTATGACTGTATGAACGGGGGAAAATTGTTCAGTATCGCATAACGAAATACTATGCAATTCTGTCCATATGCTAAACAAATTTGTAATTGATTAGCAAAATATGTATACATCAATGATGAGGATGTCTGGGCAAGCTACAACCAGATTGTCAATGACACAGAAGCTCATCATTAATTAGCGCAAGTTGATCACGAATTAAAATTTCTGAAATCCGTGAAGCAGTTCCATGTACAGGCACGAGCTCTTTCAAATAAACCAAACAAAATTTAAATCGGAGAAGAATTGAGGGAGGAGAAGCATGTTTTGTGAATTGTGGACAGAGTGCCCTAATTAGGTCTTAAAGAGGGCATAAGTTAATTAATAAATAAAATTTCTGAAATCCGCGAGGACGTTTAATGCGCAGGCCCGAGCTCTTTCAAACAAACCAAACAGAATTGAAATTGGATAGGAATTGAGGGAGGAGAAGCATTTCTTGTGAATTGTGGACAGACGACAGATGCAACACGATGACATAAGCTCATCTTAGGCCTGAAGGCCGGATGAGCTAAAAATTGCTAATCAATAAACATTTTTTCCCTGATGAACCTATGCACGCATTTATTCGGCGAATCATATTTTTTGCTGTGATGAACTCTGTATGAAACTAAAATTATGACACAAAAACATCTCGCAGGAACTTGTAATACAGCGCGTATTCCAGATTTAATGTTTGTTTATGTGTAGGAGGTATATATTGGGCGGCCAATAGCGATTTGCGCAGGGTGGATGCTCAACATAGGTTGAAAGTTAAAATGATTATTCTAATATAGCATAGATTACATATTATGTGATTATATGATGCTTATTTCAAATGTGATAATGAAAGGATTTTTTATTTATTTAGCGCCGTATAGTTTATAAGATCTTTGTAAACTAAGTGCTTCAAATAACCAATAACAAAGTAGAAGATGTGGTATTTATTTACATTAATTACACGAGGGCAGACCAGCCCAATGTCCCCACATGGCATCTGAATATTATATGCACATCAGTCGCAGTTTAACTGCAGTCATTTATTTTACATCAAACATATTGCAAAACAAGTTTTTACAGTGCTAAGTTAGCAAACACAAGAGTCCGGACAAAACAAACGTTTTTTGTATGTTGGCCCAGCGTCTCAGACGCTGGGCCAATATACAAACAACGTTTTAAGACGTCCCGCATTTGCTGGAAAGGCAGTTATTGGTGCTGCGATATAATTATATAATCTCCATGCATTAGTACGATTTATACAAAGCTTCTTCCTTTTTCTTACAAAAAATAGATAGTTTACTAGTATATAAATACATTCATCAATAGTTTATTCTTTACGTTACACGACACGCATAAAACTTTCAGAAATTTCGGACACAGGCCTTTTAATGCAACACAGTAGGCCTATTATATCATCCGCCATTGCTTCAGCATAACATAATCCCACGGATGCCCCAGTTTGCAAGCCAAACATATTGTCTATATAATTCTTAAGTTCATGCGGCATCATCTTATGATAAGGCCTCGAATTTCATTCATGGACAAATTATACGTGTGCACACATTATTAAAATAGAAAAAAAACATAATATCAGCTGCGCTATATTTGTATAATATATAAGTGAGTGAAGTAGGTCTATACCCAGCAAACACAAAACATTTGTATAACATTTGTACAACGTTGGACCAACGTCGAAGAAGATAGTGGATGTGCTAAGTGTTCTGTGCAGGCCTACTCTGCCATGCACAGTCAAGAGGCAGTAGCTGCTTACTTGAAAGGTCAGCAGTTATTGTCGCTCGGCTGTGCAGGCCTACTGATATGTTGATATCACTGACTAGTTTTGCTACTAATAGTCAATAATACACGCGACACCACATTTCTGTTTTGATTTCTAGCTTTGCCAAGCAGGACAAATTAAGCCAATTGAAAAACACCACGGGAAGAATCAAGCAATAAAACAGGACAAGTAACACAATAATTATTATTAATGTGTAATCTGAATAATATAACATTATTCAATCAGCACTTCTATCACGGGCCGCTATTCGACAACATGTATTATTGATCACCGCAATTGATCGAAAACCATAATTACTGGAACCATAATATTATTATGGATCAGAATAAAATTAATTCAATTTTGATTCTCATTATGGAGTTCATTTAATCTTCTCATTGATGGGCATTACTAGACTTCATCAATAGTTATTTATTTATGACGACTATAAATCACTCTTAACTACATTTGATTGGTAATCATTGCATTACTATCATGATCAATCAAAATATCGATCACGAGAATTATCCATTTTGTCTCACTTGGCCGCAGAATTATCATGCTATAAGAGCACCATGATATGATGGCCAATATAATGAGTCAGATAATAATAATATTGTAACTGTGTGATCCACGCAAACCAGTAAACACGAGACATCGACCCAATGCTGGACCAATGTTGGGCCAGCGTCGTAGACGGTGGACCAACATTGGCCCAACATTTGGTCGATGTCTCGTGTTTGTTGGGAGGGCACTGGAGTATCGGCACAAAACATGTTTTTAACGGGGACTTCGAAGCTCTACTTATGGAATGTAAACCCCAAAACGAAGGCACAAAACACAGCAGTTCGGTGGAATAGTGGGCATGTACGATAAGACACTCAACAAACACGAGACGTTCGCCCAATGTTGGTTCAACGTTTGGCCAGCGCGGAGACGATGGGACAACAATGAAACAACGTTGGGTGAATGTCTCGCATTTGCTGTGAGGGCATTGAATTACATCATCATAGCTGGGACCATTGCTAAATGGAGATCATAGTATTTCCTCCCACAAAGGATACGTCATTACCGTAGGTCTCCCGTAATGAAATACAATTTGTTCACAGACTATTAAAAGTTCTTCGCCACTACGTAGGCTATATGGAATTCTACGTCACTGCCTCACTGACAATACATGGAATTCTACCACGTCACTGACGCTATATTCAATCAACGCTGGAGCAATGCTGGTACAGTTTCGCAGACGGTGGCCCAACATTAGAACAGCATTGGTTGAGCGTCTCCAGTTTGCTGGGTGACTGGCCACAAACCCGAGGCGTTGACACGGTGTTGGGTTAATGTTGGCCCACCGTCTACGAGGCTGGGCCAACATTAACCCACCACCGTGTCAACGCCTCGTGTGGATCACAGACGGGATCCCGGTATCACACAGTAAAGGAGTACCGGGATCATGCATCTCGGGATCAGACTGTGGAGGCGTCCTCGTCGTCGGGTAGAGTGTCATTATACATGCTGGCCAGAGTCCTGAACCTCGGCCCCAGATCATTGAGATAGCCGAAGTCCTGACTCCCGCTACTGGATGTGACTAGGGAGCTGAGGGATGTGGCCTGGCTGTCCCCTCCCTCGTAGTCATACTCCCGCAGGCTGTCGAAGGGCGGCGCGTCAGGATCGAAGTCCGCGTCGTTCATCCGGTTGCTCAGGAACTTGTCCAGTTCTGGATTTCTCGAGTCGTGCGGCAGGTTGAAGTTGCGCGGGTCTGACATCGGTTCGGGAGCTGCAGCAGAAAAAAAACAGTTATGATAAATTTGCCTACTATCTAATCATCCCGCATGTTAGTTCAATGTTCAATGATATCGTCGGTCCAGCATTAAACCAACATGGGGTCAAAGTGTCGTGTAATCAGCCCCAGTTATTATAAGCAGTGAAAAATAGTGAAAAACATAAAATAATGCATGAAATGGATGGAATTTTTCAAACAATTTCAAAACTAACGCATTGACAAATTTAAAAATGTTGTCCCTTCGAAAACCAGCCATTGCTTTATTTTACAATTAGTGCTTTATGGGTATTTTAGACTGTAGATTTAATTAATTCCCTAAATAATGTTGTAAAAACAGAGTAAGAAACTTACAAAGTGTTGATGATTAATTGCGCCTCTGAGTTTGGATCACCGAAGATTTAGGCGCTATAGAAGTTTATTTTTTATGTTTCTATAATAGTCTTGCCTGATTTTGTATTGCTGAGAGAAAGTCTTTGATCTATATTACATACAATCAAGGAAAATCATTATATTTCCCTTGAGACGATCAACTAACCCAATATACACAAGACGTCCACCCAGTGTTGGGTTAACGGTATTATATTTGCTGGGATGGATTACGGATACGGTAATCGTGTAGTATAGTAGTAGTATGCCTAGTAGTAGATTGCTGTTTTACGTCACTTTCCGGCACTAATGGTCATCTGATAAGTGACATTGTCATACGATAAAACAATGCATTGATGAGATGAACGATGTACAGGTGATGACGTGAGAGGTGTGATACGGTATGGAGGGTTGTTGAGTGTTTTCCTTCTAACAGACACAGTTTTCTCTTCAGTTAACCCCTAGCGCACTGAGCTATTCAATTTAAATTTTCGGTCACTTGAAGTTGTGTCTCGCTACCGCGATCCACAATTTCAAGTGACTGAAAATTTGTGTGATTTGCTAAATTTAATTCCCAACATATATCGGTGTTTCAAGATTGAAAGCATTTTTTACTTTTAACAACTGGTCATATACAGGTGCTAGTGAAAACCCAGAATGTCCACTGTATCATCAGTCGACATCAGTGCTCTAAGTGATGGGATGTCCTGGTCAGCATGGTCAGTCAGACTGACCTGTGATATGATGTACTTACCAGATGTGCCTAGCGGCAGGGCGGAGTGAGGTCGGATCTCGCCATAAGGCCCGTCTGACGTCACATCCATTGGTTTACGTAGCGCCGTCAGATCGTAAGAATCCATGTCAGCTTCTCCTGCAGAAACAAAGTATACATAAATAAAATGAAATCATTGCAGCACAAAATCACAACACCATATATACTGACTATAATATAAGAAGTGGCTATTTTAAGTGATTGTGTTTACGGGACTGGGGCAGGCCTATTTAACCCTTTAACCGCCGGTTTCACTTAATTACTACCACATTCAGCACCGCCTTTTAAACATTATAAAGCCATAATGTGACATCAATCAGCATGATTTAAACAGAGTTGACCTCCCTTTTGTCAAATCTGAATAATTTTCACTCACTTGCAGTTGTGGATCGCGTCAGCGAGACACAACTTCAAGTGAATGAAAATTCAAATTGAATAATAAGGCGGTGAAAGGGTTAATAATGTACACACTGTGTGTACCAGTCATATTTTTGGCGTACACATCACTTCATTTTAGCCTGGGTTATTGTTTGGAATCGGCTTCTTGGGTTACTCACACCTTGTGTCGCAACCGTATTGGCTTGGATTCAATGTTGCTGGCTGTGAAACAGGTGGTTCATAGAAAAAAATTTAGATGTGGAGAACAAACTGGTGTAAGCCTTCAGCAGTTTCTTTTGCAACTGAATGCTCAATTTTCACCCACTTGAAGTTGTGGGTCGCGGTAGCCACACACAACCTCAAGTGGGTGAAAATTTCCTGGTCAATGTGACGTTTCTGGCATCATTTCTGGTTCACGGACTCTCCTCTGATGAATTTGTGGTTGTCAAGCATTGAGCCAGCTCCTGCGGCAGATGAGTCCATCGTTAGACCTGTACATGACGAATCCTAAAAGAGTGGTGTTCTAACCTAGTGATTGGAGGCAACCCTATGATGGGCTAAATAGTCCCTCCTTGGTTAAAGATTTTTGCTGAGATTATGTGGAAGACGTCATGTGAACAGGTTTTGTAGACACTATATGCCCATCCTCAATGTATCGTCATGTTCGTGTTCTGTTTACTGACTGTCATATTAGAATCTATGTGGTCAGGAGTAAGACGTCTGTATACACTGTGAAATACCCCGACCCACAAAAAAGTGAGTGGCAATTACTCATATATATTTACCTTGAGACGAAACATTTGCAGATCTAGATTTTAAAACACGCATCTTATACCAATGATTTACCTGTTAATACAACCACTGTAGTCATAATAATGATAATTATTATTATTTCTTCTAAAGCACTATTCCAACAGAACGTTGCTCGTAGCGCTGTACAAAACAAGTTTAAAAAAATGTTTTTTTGGAAGGATGGGTCTTAGAGCTTTGAGGGCAAACCCGCGGACACTTACCAGCACCGTCATCATCATAGCTAAAGCCATGATTGTCCCAAAAGTCCTCTTGTAGTTCACCCTCTTTGCTCTTTCTGCAGTACAGGCAGTAGATAATCAGCAACACCACTATCGCTGAAAATAAAGTACGGTAAATCAGCTTCTGCTTAGTTACAATGGTTATCACAACACAACTCAATTCAAGTACAATATGTTGACTACACAAAACGAAATGAAAGCACTGCATAGAAGTAAAATAACAAGTTAATTATCGCTGTAAGCTCGAAAGTCAACTAACCCAGAATGATGAGAAGTGCAAAGATGATGCCCACAATGAGTCCTATGTAAGCGTCGGATGATGATCCTTCTGGATCTGTTGGGGGCAGCACACCACACCTGTCACCTGTCCAGTTTCCCCAGCAGTGACACATCCACGATCCATCTACAGTTACACAGTAGCCGTTCTCACACCACGGGAACGAGCAATCAGTGACTGCCGTACACACGCCTGCCCCAGTCAGGATGGTCTGAGGTGGGCATCTGAAATGCAATAAGCCATGTAATGTTCGAGTGACGGTAACATTACACCTTTATAGCTTGCAAATGTACTATTTGTAAGTAGTCTACAAGTTTTATGCAAATAATATTGAGCATGTATGTAAAGAACAATACCGGTAATCAACATCCCCAAAATATGCTATTATTTATCTAAACATTGTATTCATCTGTGAATAGGGTCTATCATGTCACCAGTCCAGAAAACAGGATATTGCATGTCTGTATTCACCAGACCGTGGATATGGTACAATTTGATAACTTGCAGTTGTTATACTACTTCACTCCTAGTGTGGTGACGCTCGCTCACTCGCAGACACTGCTCAGATTGCTAGCTTCCCCGATAATCGCCGCTCTGTGCGGATTAGCGCCTCGAGTTCAGATGCCAGTCATCTGTCCCAGCATCTGACAATTTTAACCCTTTCCTGTTCTGTGGTTGGTCAATTCTTACCATATACACCTGGTGGCTATTATTTGCAAACCTAAGCAAAGATCAGTGTCTAAGCCTGCGCCACCCCCACAGGCGTGCACTGATTTTATACTACCTGCTAAATAAACTGTGCATACTAGGGTGATGACCAGTACTCAGCAAATACTTACACACAATGAGGTAATCTCCAGTAATCCACACATCCGGTGTCTCCAGGGCAGACAAAGCCGTCACAATAGTCTGACACACAACCTTCTCTCTCACCTTCAATCTTATCCACTCTGGCAATCTTGGTCTCACCTGACCTAGCGATAGGTAAAGGACTGCTGTGGTAGCGAACGTCAGAAATACAAGCTGTGGAGCAGAAACAAGGTGTCAACAGATAGGACTTTAGATCAATTTCATATTTATTACAAAAAAATACAATGGCCCTACATAACTATGCCTAGTGTTGTGTAGGTACACAAAACCGCACTTGCGTGCATACATATGGACTAATTTAAATTATGTAGTTAGAATGCATCGTGTGGCATAACACACAAATATTCAAGGTTATTAATCATTTACACTCTTAGAACATTCAAACAAATGTCTAAAATAATGAATATAAATTATTGAATATTGACTTACTATCGGCCACATCGTTGAATATATCAGGCTGGGTGTGCCACTTATTTTTGTAGCTGACATGAGCCGCAGCAAAAGACTGATCAATGCGAATCAATTGGAATGAAGTCTCTATCGGCCTTGACTGAGCGAAGAAGCGACCTTCACCCCCGTCAAGGTGAAGGGTCAGCTGGTTGCCATAGCGATTGAGCTTCACTGCGTGCATGATGCCGTCACTCACGTTCACATTGGGCAGTTCTAGTATGACGTCACCAGCCCCCATGTCAGCAGTTACCACCAGATGGCTCTCAACAATCTGCACCAACAAAAAAACAACAAAAAATAAGGTTGTTATAATGTCTTGCTGTGCATTTGCTTGGACTACACATTGGCGAATTGTATGGTTCCATATTGCCGTTTAATGACTCGTTGTTTATAGCTTATTGCACCCCTTAGAAAACAGCTTATCCATTAAACATGGTAAACAAGGGGCAGTGAGCCAAAATTGATGTTGTTTTTATGTTGGGCCAGCTTCGTAGATGGTTCACAAACATTTAGACAACTTTGGTATCTTGTGTACTGGGTACGTTATGCACCCCTCTGTGAATGTTGTGTATTTGTATCGTCCCGGGACCGCAGATCCAAGGGACCCATGATCCTCTGGAGAAAACATAGATTTGTAGATCGGAATATACTCGTATTTGCGAATCTATGGTTTTTTTATTACTTCTAGAAGAAGCTGCTTTTCTATACCTCTAGCTGTCCATGAGAAGAACAGTTAAATGCAAAAGTTCACTATATCATGTATATATCTGTATATTTCCAGATATTCTACCTCTCTAAGGAAATTGTTGGACATGGGCTGCACCTGGTAGGTTATAATGGGATATATGCCACATACATGTGTGTACATTGACAAATCTTGATTCCACTAATCTGTATTGCATGTATTGTGGTTTAAGACAGTGTCCTAGGAGATGCCAATAAATAAAATTCTTGTGAAAATCATGGTTATTATCGTTAGTTTTAAATGTGCTTTTTGCTCGGAAATTGTCAACATTGCAATGTTATTAAGTTAGCAACAATATTTTTTTACTATTCTAACTTTTAAAGCGTGCATTTATATCACTGGAACTCATTTCAAATTGTGTATCGCTACCGCGACCCAAAACCTCAAGTGGGTAAGCATTACTTAAGCATGTTCAGTTTACATGTAAACATATCCCAATCCAGCAAATTTAATCCTTACAGCACTGAACAAAGAAATTTAAATTTTGAGTCACTTGAAAATTTCACAAATATCGCAAATAACACACATTTTTAGTCACAACCGCAATCCACAACTTAAAGTGACTAAAAAATGTGTGTTATTTGTGAAATATGAGTCTCAGCATATATCAGTTGAAGATTGAAAGCACATTATACTTTTAACAACTGGTAATATAGGTGCTAGTAAAAACACAGAATATCTACTGTAGTCGACACCGGTGTTCTAAGGATTAACCCTTACAGCGCGGGGATCGACTTTAGTCGTCAGAATCTGACGTATGTGGACGTCAGAAAGTCGATCCCCGCACGGCAAGAGTAAAAATATTTCTTATGTTCGTAGACCCATAACATAGGTATTCAAATAAATCAGAAAGCGTTAATCGAAAGAGCTAACTAAGACAGTTATGATGATTTGAAGTTGATAAAAACCCTTTGGCCTCCAAGGTTTTAGCGCTTTAAGCGTGTTGCTTTCTCCTTCATTTTTTCTTATTTGAAAGAGAAACATTGCTTAAATACTTTTGATTTTCTTGCATCTTACCTGTATGATGATCCTCTCTAATGTAGAGAAGCTCTGTAAGGTGAACACCTGTCCATTAGGTTGACGTGTGGTAAAGGTCAGGGTGACCTCAGAGGTGAACCCAGGGCTGGTCTGTGTGGAGTTAAAGGCAGGCAGTAACTCCCACTCAATAAAACTCTTAGCATCGTAAAAATCTGTAGTTTCGGTTGCTGCAAACAAATGATCACTCGATGAGATTATTGTTTGCAATAATTCCGCTGTATATAAATATTTGCACCACTTGATATTGTGTCTCGCTACCGCGACCCACAACTTCAAGTGGGTAAAAATAATTGATCTGAGATCAAACATTCACAAATATTGATGTTTAAACACACTTTACCTAGCGCTTAACCCTTTAACCGCCAAATTACTCAATTTGAATTTTCACCCACTTGAAGTTGTGTCTCGCTAACGCGATCCACAACTTCAAGTGAGTGAAAATTATTCAGATTTGACAAAATGGAGGTCAGCTGTTTCAACTATTGCTGATTGATGTCACATTATTTAACATGTTTAAAAGGTGGTACCTAACCCTTTCAAGCCTGGATTTACCATTGTCATCTTCATCCACTACAAGTCTCGAATTGCTATCGCAAATCTCGACTTGTAGTGGATGAAGATGATTTGAAGTGGGTGAAAAATTAAAGATAATTACCATGTATTTTTCATTCAGAAACCCTTACTTGTAGGAGAATAAAATCTGTTTTCAGGGATGTAGATGATGCTTTAATGCATCGTGAGGGCTTAAAGGGTTAATGTGCTTATAAAAAATGAAAACCTGATATATATGTGGCACCGGCGCTTATAGGGTTATGTGTTACTGATATAACATTGGTCTTACTCTCGCTGCAGTTCTGGCCTGTGAATCCTGGATGACATACACATTCTGCTTGCTGGTGCTCCATACTGCCTGTACACGTACTGCGGCCTGTACAAGATGTACACCCCAGCTCCCGGTCACACCCTGTCTCTACTGTACCAGACCCCTCTCCGTACTCAGCCACAGCCAAGTCATACAGCTGATAAAACAACAAAAAGTCTGGTCAGACACTGTACTTCTGTATAATATAATATACCCTACCATACGTTATGGGCACAGCAAAAATACAGTGGATCACATGGGACAGCAGACAATACGGAAAAAAATATTTTTGCGACTGTTTACCCAGTATACTCACAACTTTTGTATAACATTTGTACAATGTTTGACCAGCGTCGAAGACGCTGGGCCGACGGTGTACAAATGTTATACAAATATTTTCTATCGCCATTTTCAATGTGGTTGCAATTAATTGTATTTTAATGGTATACACATCTCCGAAGCTAATAGAGGGGTATATATAAATAAGCTTCGCACAGCAAAATTAGCATATAATATTAAATATATATGTGTTATTTGGTAATGCGCGAGCAGGGGCGGATCCAGAATTTGAAAAAGGAGGGGGCGCAGGTGGCACGGATGTTTTTAGGCATATTTAGGCCAATTTAGGAGACTTTTTAAAGAATTTGACGCAAAAACGGGTGGACGTGCGTCCCCTCTGGATCCGCGCCTGGCGATATTAATCTAATATGCGCGTTCATCTGAAATAGAGAACAGCTCATCTAAAACATAGTGTCCTAACCTCGAAGCAATGATAACACATTACTCACCATTCCATTGTGCCATACGTTCCTAATGCAGCCATTAAATTCGTTGTTGGTTATTCCAGTTGGACCATTCGACCCAGATATGTACCGTCCACCAAGTTGAAGAGGCGTGCTCACATCCAGAAACACGGGTTCTCTAG
Organism: Flabesymbios commensalis; assembly: GCA_964017125.1. Classification (NCBI taxonomy): domain Eukaryota; kingdom Metazoa; phylum Annelida; class Polychaeta; order Terebellida; family Flabelligeridae; genus Flabesymbios; species Flabesymbios commensalis. The sequence goes on along the minus strand of OZ024909.1, from coordinate 54,547,977 downwards.
GAGTGCTACCCGTCGCCTCACAAGCCTTTCTGTCACTGTCTGTACCGTTGATTTGCTCAGTAACTTGCGACGCTGAACAATGGTCCACCACCAGGGAAAATATCTAGAAACGCAAAAACAAAACAAACAAATAACACAGTGTATTCTAGACATCACGTTGTAAATACATAATTATAAAAAGACGTGAAAGCTGATCCACTTACATATCATTCGAACCAATAGCTGGCTGGGAAACTAGTACCAGTGATATGATATTTTACCTTTCCATCTGTCCGGGAATGCAGGACGTCATTCTAGACAATGATCTAGATATGATCAACTATGTCATTTCCACATTGCCACTTCTAGTAATTTGCAGCTAAAATTGCTGAAGCAATTTAAAGCTTGAAATTAACGAAAAATAGCTTGTAATGTATATTTAATTGTGCTCGTCCTGTTATTGAGGAATATATTGCCTTTTGGCTTCAGAGCAATCTATAATTATTATGTGTCCAAATTACTAAAATTTACCTTTCCCGTTTTGAATATGTCTATAGTGTGCCACTCGCCGTCGTTGATGGGTTTCAGAGTTTCCTGGTTTTGTTTGTCTCGTCCATCCACGGTCAGTGACAGTTCCCCCTCGCCCAGGTTCACGCGCAGCAGCGGATAGCCACTCTTCAGCTCCAGAGAGATGAAATCCGGGGCGTCCTGGGCCAGCATGGGACCGTTGTAGAGGAGGAGTCCGTTACCTTGCCTGGTGATCACCTCCAGACTGGTGGATCCATCCTCACAGCGAGATAGCGGCTCCAGCCAAATCCAGCCGTCTCCATGGAAACTGTGCTTCAGCATCTGGCAGCGTGGACCATGATAGCCTGGGGGACACGTGCATCTGTCAACCAAACAAAACAGACATTACAGGATTTGTATTGACAATTTTCAGTAGACACAGTAGGCCTACCTGTCTGTGCCATGTTTCCTGGCACACGTCTATTACCTCATTTTAACCCTTAGAGCAGTACAGTAGACATTTCGTGTTTTTATTATCACCTCTATAACCTCTGATAACCAGTTGTTAAAAGAAAAAAGCCTTCAATCTTACACCACTGATATACTTGGGAAATTAAAACTCACAAATAACATAATTTTTCGGTTCAATTGACTAAAAATTTAAATTGATCTGCTCAGTGATCTAAGGGTACGTTAACACATAAAACGCTGAAATATATACGAAAAAGACACCAAAGGGCTTTTCAATTAAAAGTCATCACAAATGTCTTAGTTAGCTCTTTCCGCTTCATTTGAATACCTATGTTATCGGTTTACCAACATTATTAATATTTTACTCTTTCAGTGCAGGGATCACCATTTTGTGATGGATCATGACATTTTTATTCAATTAATTTTACTCAAAATATGCTATATGGTGCATAAAATGTGACGAAATGACGAGGGAGCTAAATTCAAGCCTTGCAAACATCGTAATCTTCAAAAAATATGACGACTTGGAGTGGAAGCTAAATTCAAGCATTTCAAACATTGTTTCAAATCTTCATTTGGACAAGGCGTGAATTGCTGTCGCCATTCTAGACTTGCAGTGACATCAAGCGGGTGACAAATTATAGAAATTGCCATATATAATGCTGAAACAGTCTCATGAAAAACCTATTGACCATCAAACACAGAATATTTGTATACCATTTCGACGTTGGTCCAACATTGTACAAATGTTATACAAATATTTAGCGTTTACTGGGTGAGTATCATACCAGTTTTCATGTATGTAAAACAATGCTTTAAACATATGATCCCTGATCTTTAATATTAGTTCAACTTTTCACCCACATAAAGCTGTGTCTCGCTCACGTAAATTATTCAGATCTTTCAAATTGGATAACTTTTTTTCAAATTTTACAGTTATGAGAATCACTTCACATTCAAAATGTGTTTTTTGATGTGATAATAAAAAGTTATAATAATTATGGTCGTGCTCAGCTCTTCCAAAGATGATTAACAGTGCGGGGATCAACATTAGTCGTCAGAATCTGACGTCTGTAGACGTCAGATTCTGACGACTAAAGTCGATCCCCGCGCTGTAAGAGTAAAATATTTCTAATGGCCGTAGACCCATAGCATAGGTATTCAAATGAATCGGAAAGAGCTAACTAAGACATTTATGATGATATCAAGGTGAAAAAACCCTCTGGTTGCGATGTTTTTTTACAAATTAATTCACCGTTTTGAAGAGTAAGAGGTCAATTAATGTTTCACCACATTCAAATCGTCACCTTGGTATTAAACGGTCGCTTCTGCCACTTTGCAAAGTGGCAGAAGCGACCCTTTAATACCAAGGAAGGTGAATGATCGTTGTAATTATAAAGTTCTTCGTTGGTTACATACGTGTAGCCGTTCCAGGTGTCGTCACACACCCCGCCGTTCAGGCAGGCGTTGGCGTGTTCACACGTCAGGTGGTGCTGTGTGTCTTCTGGCATTCCACACTGACAGTGATGCTCCAGGGTGACGTGAGGTCCTATCAGAGATGCCGAGGGGGTGATGACGGAGGCGTGGGACTCCTCCACCGTCATACCGGTCACACAGCCGTCATGCCAACAAGGTGAGGAAGCGCACAGGTCCACTGGGCTCATCTCTATCTTCGCGCCAATAGCACTCTCCATCTAGGTGAAACAGGGGCGTCATTAGAAGAGAACACCATGGGCACCCCCTCACCACACCCACCCCTCCCTCTCTACACTGTGTATAGTTCATTCATTCCCTCATTCATTCATTCATTCACTCATTCATTAGCTCGTTCGTTCGTTCGTTCGTTCGTTCATTCAGTCAGTCATTCATTATTTCATTCATGAACTTATTAACTCATTTTTAGGCATGTAATACTCTTTTTATGACAAATGCCCTTTTAACAATAATTACTTACTGTCATACTGTCAATTTATCAGTTATAGATGACTCTATGTATTTTATGTATGAATGTCTCTTACAAGTCATTTCTGAGTGACCATTTTATTGTGTAAGATAATAAATGATTACTACTACTACTAGTGTAGACGGGGAGGGGTGGGTGTGTAAAGGGGTGCCTATGAGTACACTGAGGAGAGGAAATACCTTCGATAAAAAATCATCATCCCAGAAAACGGGCCAACATTGAACCAACATTGGGTGAACGTCTCGCGTTTGACAGGATTTTATTGTTAACCGAGAGGGTATTTTGGATTTAAATAATTTAAAATTTGAATTCTTCGTGCTGTCATTTTTCTACTATCTATTATCCCCTCAAATTGATAAACTTTCATCAATTTAGGCCTACTAACCTTGTTAAATCATTGCAAGCAAGCGTTACAACTTTAACGAGTATATAATATAATTACATCATTAATATCACAATAGCATGCGTTTGGATAGCAGTGTGTTCATTACTATTTGAGGAATGACTTGGGTAATTTAATTGCCTAAATTTGCTACCGAAACGGTCAAAGTGACACTGACAGGGTTCAAATAGTAAAAGAGGGCCTCATATTTAACACGTTCGCCGATCAAACGCACGTTATTAATTACTTTATTATCTCAATGTAACATTGACATTCACCATAATTATCAGATTATTGATAAGTGACATACCGCTTGTTTGTTTTTCCACAGCAGCCCGTTAAGTTTAGACTTTCTGTAGGCGTGTCTATCCGGTCCGCTGAACAGCACATCCACAGCCCCGCCATCACTTCCCACGTCACTCACTGAGTACACGTGCACCTTGTTCTCTGTGGTGTTCAGCCAGTCCGCCATCTGACTGCGGAATATTCCCCATGGACTGGACGAGCCTTGGAAGGAGACGAACTCCTCTGCGCTGATACCTGCCAAACACAACCCACTAAACGAGTCAAACTCTAGTTCTGATAAACGCTTTAGTGTTCACCCAGGTTATCTAGCTGGACAAATGTTAACCCTTTACTCACCGGTGTCGCATATATTGGGGTTTCATTTTTTTTATTAGCACATTAAGTACCACATTTTATATATGTTAAAGATAAAATGTGACATCAACCAGCAACATTTGAAAAGAGTTGACCTCCGTTTTGTCAAATCTGAATAATTTTCACTCACTTGAAGTTGTGGATCGCGTCAGCGAGACACAACTTCAAGTGGGTTAAAATTCAAATTGAATAATTTGGCGGGTAAAGGGTCAAACCTTGTCCTCCTAGGACCGGTATATATACGTTTCAAGCCGAATAGAATTGTACTCAAATTGATTTAAAAATTGATTGATGATCTGATAACATAATTTAATTTGAGAAGTGTATAGTTCGCATGAAGATAAATATTTTTAGTCGTTGGAGCAAAGTGAGTAAAGTTGATTAACTATATTAAAATAGGCGTCTGTACCGTTGATAAGGAATAAGCTCATTGCAACCCATAAAGCCTAGCTACCCTGTGAGGACAGGACAATATGCCCCCAATGTTGGCTTAATATTTGTCCATAGTGTACGACGTCGACCCAGCATTAAGCCAGCATTGGTTCAACGTCTTATGATTGTTGGGTAACACGGGTTACATAAACTTAATATTCCATTAACATAATACTGCGATAATGTTGGGCCATCGTATGCGAAGCTGGCCCAACATTATTACAATATTGGGTGAGCGTTTCTTGTTTGCTGTGTAGGCCTACCTCAGCACATAAAAAAACATTTGTATAACAATTGTACAACGTCGGCCCAACGTCTTCGCCGTTAGTCCAACATTGTACAAATGTTATACAAATGTTTTGTGTATACTGCGACTTTACCTGTGAATCTAACTGATCCCGCGTTGTCCACATGCTTCTGTGTTATATAGTTGACGAGGATCTCCACCTGGTGAATACTGCCTCCTACCTCGACGTTAACAAGGCTATCGCCAGGTGCCGCTCCTTCTTGAATCTTCAGTGTAGATCCTTCCAGACTACATTAAAAGATAAGAAATTAGAATTTATACGTACTAGCCTATCTGGAAATATGTTCTCCAAGGCTTTCGTGGAACATTTCCCTCAACATGCTCATATTATACAGGAAATACCTTTGCAGAATCTTTATTTATTTGAACATGATCAATGAAAATATTGTAAACATTATCAGATTAAGTTAAATCAGACTAGACCTATACCATATTTTACATAAAACCAAAAAATAATAATGGTTTCAAATAAATTATGATTACAGCAATTAGTTTTTACAAATACGTGACCGCCGGATGGTCACCCGCGTCCAAATTTATTTAGGGGAGGAAGTTGTCAGTGACAGATAAGCAGTCGCGTTTAGATATAAGTATATACTTATTATTGTGGTAATAAGCATGTTAGCCCTTTCAGGCCTGAATTTACCATAGTCATCTTTATACACTACAAGCCGCGATTTGCTGTCGCAATTCTCGACTTGTAGTGGATAAAGATGACTTGAAGTGAGTGAAAAAATGAAGAAAATTGCCATGTATTGGCAACAGTTTCTATGAATTATTTCTCCTAAAACTCCTTAGTTGCAGGAAAATTAAATCTGCTTTCAGGGATGTAAAATGATGCTTTAAAGGGTTAAGTGCATACTAACATTTGAGAAGAACTTGACCATGTTAAAAATATTTGTTTTAAAACTGTAACAGAACATTGCCAATATTTTATAAAATTAATAACAAGTACTTACAGAAATCCGTCATGATCGCCTGCAAACTCGTATTTGCCGTTTGAGTCGTGTACCTGCCCCAAGTCCACAGAGCCCAGTTGTCCCATGTAGTTATAGACGTACACCTGCTTCAGAGGGTAGCTACCCGAGGCTTGTCTGGGCGACCTCTGGTGATTTCTCTCTAGTGAGCGCTTTCTCCGTCCAGCACCAGGTGTCACCGTCAGGGTCAATGTACCAGAGCCAGTCATAGCTGGCTTTCCTGTGGAAAAAAAAAACTATATTCAAATTTCAATTGGAAACTGCATTAACTCTTGATGGTTGATGGGGTTTCCTATTGAAATGTATTTTTATACTGCCGTACAAAGCAAAAAGGCAGTATCTGCTCACTTAGCAAGTAAGCAGATACTGCATTTTGGCCTTGCAGAGCAGTATAGTCGTACTGGTATTTAAACAAGAACACTTAAAGGAGAAGGAACATTACACATTGATTGGCATAATTTTGTGATTGGCATAATACATGGAGTAATTCTTAGCCACTTGCGGCAGCGACACACAACTTCGTAGTCACCATGAGTAAAAATTCATTTTATAACTGAGCGTCTGAATGGTTAATATAGGATACTGGTAACACAGCTAACCCTTCGCCTGCTGATCACGACTATAGTCGTTTTTAAGCCGCTTTATTATAAACTATTACCTCATTAAATCACTGTTATTGAGAACGAAATAAGCGTTTAAACATCAAGATTTTCAAATGTTTGGTCTCAAATTAAGTACGAGTAATTTTCAACCACTTGAGGTTGTGGGTCGCGGTAGCGACACACAACCTCAAGTGGTTGAAAATTTAAATAAATTAACTTAGCAGGATAAGGGTTAATATGATGGGAGAATATCTGGAGCTAATTGTCACAATATTCCACCAGGTAAAAACTTAAAATTATAAAAACCAAAACAATTCTCACCTTTGTCTATTGCCAGAACATGTACTTTAACAATAGGTTCTAGCTCTCTGTCCAATGCATTGCGGACAGTCACCACTCCTGTCACTTCGTCAATATAGGTAAATTTATTAAGATCGCTGTTCTGGTAGTCAATGAAGTATCTGTAAAGATAATAAGAAACTTTAAATGATAACTCATGACAATCATTTATTAAAATGATTATGTCGGTCAATGCTGAAAGCAATACATAAGACATAGAGCTTTCAGTTCGTCCCTAGCAACATATCAGCCAATGCACTGTACGATCATAACTCAAATGAATGGCGTTTACCCTCATGATGCATTAAAATATTTAACAAAACATCAAGACACTTAATTTCCAACACCTAGGGGATTCAGAAAAACTTTTCATGGAACTGTTTGAATACTAACGATCTTTTGTTTCCTTTGTCACCCACTTCCAAGTCATCTTCATCCACTAGAAGTCGAGAATTGCGGCAGCAATTCGCGGCTTGTGGTGGATGAAGATGACAATGCTAAATTAAGGCTTGAGAAAACTTTGGCTGCTGCTTGGGCGATAATCTACATGCCCCCTAGTGTGACGCTAAGACCATGCTTAACTGAAAGGTAAAGGTGCATTCTAATGGTTTACTGAAATTAGTAAACTTTTCTATTGTTTTCATGCCTTAGTTATCAGGTTATGTTGGTTATCCTAGTAGAAATTGTATTAGTAGGTAGACAAATCAGTATACTTAATGCCATTTTGCAGCACTAGTGGATAGTGTGTCCTGTTGTACTTTGTCTCACACATAAAAGCGAATAGGAATATTATTCAAAGGAGTCTCCAACAAACACAAAACATTTGTATAACATTTGTATAATATCGGCCCAACAGACGTCGGTCCAACATTGTACAAATGTTATTCAAATGGTGTGTGTTGGCTGTGATCAACAGTGTCCGAACAAAGGAGATTTTACAAGTAGGCCTATACATAAATCCTTGTAGATTTACTGCTAGGCCCGTATAAGGTTTCAATCAATAAAAATAAATGAAAAGGAATTAAGCTGACTTCATTGGTTATCACTGGTTTTAGTACTCGTATATGCTCAGTTAATCAAATATTTAATATATAGGACATAATTATTTATCGTTCTACGTTACGTTATCAATTCCAGCTTCAACTAAACGAGAAATAATTAGTAATAATTGAGCAGGACGAGGGTAAATCTGAATACATTAGTAAATATTAATATGTTCTCTCACCCAATGTCTCTGTTAACTCCTGAATCTGCGTCAGTTGCCGAGAACGTGACCACAGTGGTGCCGATGACACTGTCCTCTGACAACGTCTTCGCCTGGTCGGCGTTGTCAAACATGGGTGCGTTGTCGTTCACGTCGACCACCTCTATATGCACGGTGGTCTCTGCCGAGTAGCCGGGATCTTCCACCTTCACCTTAATGTCAAACGTCTTCTCGGTCAGGGGATTGTCAAAGTCTATTCTCTGTGAAAAAGTAGGAAAAAATATTACCTAGCCCCCTCGAATAATGGGCCGAATGCACGTACACGTTACGATATATCGTAGGCCTCGGATTGGTCGAGATGGCCATCTCGACCAATTCGAAGCCTACGATAGATCGTAACGTGTAGGGGAGAGGCGGGCAAAGGGGGCCGGGGGGCAAAGGGGGCCATCAATGATATTTTAATTGTGACATGTTGTATGAAATTTTAATGACGTCATAGTTATGAATTATGAACATATGTATACAAAAAACATAAATATACATCTCATACATATCTTAGATAAAAATAATAGACGACAAGGAGTTTTTTGGCAACAATCTTATGAATATAAGCTTATATATTTATTATTATATTATTATATAATCTTCTGTTTTGTGTGGTACATTATATTGCCTTTGTTTTCTAGTCATTACTTTAGTCAGGAGATCACTTTGGGGAGAGATAATAGGCTAAATTTCCCACCTCTACCCCTTGGGCAAAGGGAGCCAGGGCAAAGGGGGCCAGCCCATTTCAATACAAAGACCATACAGCATGGCCCCCTTTGCCCGCAAACTTTCGTTGGGTACATATTTCACAAACTAATCCCAGTGAACGAAATATTTGTTATATCACCTAGTATTATGTACAACGAAGTATGTCACCATGTACATCAAATGAAAGGTTTTTTTCATATCTATTTTATTAAGCTTTCTTCAGTGTAGACACTTGTGTATCAAAATGAAAAAAGTACCCGAAGTGAGGGTGGCCCCCTTTGCCCAATGCGCTGGCCCCCTTTGCCCAAGCTATTGGGCAAAGGGGGCCACTTTGAGAGCAAATCTATTTGGCTTATAATTAAAATAATGTATCCTTGAAACACTAAGTGGGTCTTCTATATGTATTTGCATTGCATGTAGCCTACATAGAACAGTCATTGGTTTTAAAATATTTCAAATATTCTCCTTAAATACCATAGAAACGTTAAGTGGCCCCCTTTGACCGCCCTTCCCCTACGTAACACGGACCTTCACCTCGACTATACCACTCTGCAAAGCCAAATGCAGTATCTATTCATGGCATCATAGCCTAGTGATGTTTTATGGTTTATTCCAAATTACGCTATCCGATTCTACAAGTGAAAAACGTCTTAAAATACCATAGGAATTAATTTTACAAATCAAAACAATTTCCAGAGCATCAAAAGCGATCATTACTTTCAGGAAATTAATAAAGACTCATTTATTTGACGACCATCCTTTGATCTGGTCACTTCTTTGAATACGACGTTGGATTGTCACGCCTCTGTACTGGGTTTTCTAAGAAGTTAGGCGCAATAGAAGTTCCTTAATTGAAATTGAAATTGACTTGTAAGCTGTGGATCGCGGTAGCGAGGGGAAGCTGTAGGTGCGAGAAATCGTAGGGATTAAAATTAATATGGTACTAAGGGTAGGATCCAAGCAAACATGAAGCGTTAAACCAATGCTGCTTTATTGTTGGCCCACCGTCTGCGACGCTGGCCCAACATTGCACCAGCATTGGTTTAATATGGATATATGATGTGTGCTTACCATGTTGGTCTTGATAGATCCTGCCATGGCGGCGTATATAGAATCCACATAGAACTCATCTACTGAACTGTCGCTGAGACTGTATCCCAGCCTGGCGTTGTCGCCAACGTCCTCGTCCGTAGCGGAAACGTAGGTGACGTAGCTGTCACGAGGTAATTCCTCCTTCATGAGCACGGTGTACTCGGTGTGGGTGAACACGGGTCGGTTGTCGTTGGTGTCAGTCACTGTGATGTAGAGGGCCAGTGATACTGCAATGTGGAAAACGGGATATTTTAACCTTTTGAAGCATGTAAGATTTAAAATGACACTACATCCACGAAAAGTCTGTTCCGGCCAGTACAGATTGCTAAGTGTGGGGTATGAAGGCTTTGATGATAGGTTAGTTGATTAGCGGTATTTACGTCTTGAAGCCAAAGACGACGCTCTAAAAGACAAAGACGTCGATGTAGAGAACAGACAGTAGGCTCAGCAAATTTGATGTTCAATACCACGTTTAGGCTTTTATTAGTTACTGTTTGAAAAAAAGAGTATAGTTATATGCTATATGGTGACTTCGCCAAGTGAATAAATCTAGATTACATAAATTTATTATACTGCATGGGATTCTAAAAAAGAGCCGAAATAAAGACCTCAAGCTGTTTTACCAATGTCGCATCGCCTAATCTTTGCAAATATTATCATTTTTATAAATATAATTCATCTCAATTGTATAATCACATAGATTGTAAGTTATTTAGCAAAACTGTGTGCAAGCTTTATATTACAAGGGAATATTATACTTTTGATTTTAACTTTGTCCTACATGTTTTTGAAATCTGTAGCCTTAACCCCCTGATGACTTATGAAGTGGCCGTCATCAGGGAGTTCAGGCTGGTATGTCACACCAGATTATCAACTTGTAGATTATCTCATTTCTTCGGAGATTCTCATACTGTGACTTCTAAATAGCTTCTCACCTGATCTTGGTGTTGGTGTTCCCTTATCTTTAGCAGTCACCATCACTCTGTACTCTCCCGCATCCTCTCGATCCAGAGGCTGGTTGCTGGTACTGATCTCTCCAGACACGGCATGGATCAGGAACATGTCAGAGTCCAGCTCGTATGTCACCTCAGCGTTAGCGCTTTCATCCACGTCGTGGGCAGACACTGTCATGATCGGTGTTCCACCTGTTATACATCCAGAAAAACACTGTAAATCCGTGTAGACAAAACAACACATCAAGAACTATTTGAGGTGGACCCCTCATCAAATGGGTGTAGACAGAGAAGCGTTTGAGATAACGTGATATTCAATGATCAGTGATGATCGTAAAATGTTGTATTTTGCGTGTTTAAATTGTAATGCTATGTAACGTAATTTTACCAGCTTATATTATATTTAATTTTACCAGATTAAACAGTTTAATAATATTTTGCACCACATTAAAAAAAAATCACTCACTTGAAGTTGTGTCTCGCTACCGCGACCCACAACTTCAAGTGAGTGAAAATTGTGTTTCTAATTTGAGACCAGCCATTTGCAAATATTGATATTTACACACTAAATGGCTAATTAAGCGGATTAGCGGTGTAAATGTTATAATTTGTCCACTTAGATATGAAAAGTGGCAGATACACCCTTTCATATCTAAGGAGACGAATTGCCCTTACTGTTTGAGTTCTCGTCCACGGATCCTTCCAGTGAGTCCGCGCCCACGATAAACTCCGGCGCGTTGTCGTTGATGTCGGTGAGGGGCAGCTGGACCACAGCAAATCCTCTCCTGGATGTGGACGAGCATCCGCTGCGGGGATCGGGACACTCGTCTTCGGCCACCACGTTAATCAGCCAGTTCTTGTGTCCGTAAGGATAGTCTCTGTCCAGAGGCTTTACAAGGGACAGTACACCACTGCTCGTAATGTCAAAGTACTCCTGGGCCTCGCCTCCTAGTTTGTAGGCAATGTCAGGATCGACGTCATGATCCTGATCAGTCACGACAAACTGTGAAAGATACAGATGTAATGATCAACACTTGAAGAAATAAATATATAATTAACCCTCTGCCTGCTAATCACGACAAAAGTCGTTTTTAATCTGTTTTATTAGCCGATTAAATCACTATTATTGGGAATAAAATGACTTGTTTAAATATCCAGATTTGTAAATCTTTGGTCTAGAATTAAACAAATATGAGTACTTTTCAACCACTTGAGGTTGTGGATCGCGGTAGCGAGACACAACCTCAAGTGGTTGGAAATTTAAATAAATTAACTTAGCAGGTAAAGGGTTAAACATTTCACTCATGCACATTTCCCCAGATTTATGTGGGTGAGACTAAATTTATAATATTATGCAATTACTTTCTGTAATCAAACATCTTGCTGCCCACAAATGGAATTTAAAATTAAAAAAGTTTTATATCTTTCAAGCCTGAATTTACGGTTGCCATCTTCATCCACTACAAACCGCGAATTGTTCTCACAATTCTCGACTTCTAGTTCAAGAAGATGACTTGAAGTGGGTTGCATAGAAAAAACAGATATAGTTTTCGTGTTTTAAATTACCCCTTTCAAGCCTGAATTCACCATGGTAATCTTCATCCACTACAAGCCGCGAATTGCTGTCGCAATTCTCGACTTCTAGTGAATGAAGATGACTTAAAGTGGTTGACTAATGAAAAAAACATAGTGTTATTTTTAAGACAGTTCCAAGACAATTGTCGCTCAAAAAACCACTAGTTGTAGGAAATTAAGTAATTTTTCAGAGATGCAAGATGATGCTTCAAGGCATCGTGAGGGCTTAAAGGGTTAATTGCCAACAAAAATAGTTTTTTTCAGCGTGTGGATACTATTGGTAGATATTTAAATCGTTAACTAGAAATTGTTTCATTTATAAATTACATGTGTGGGAATAATTATTTTTTTCGATTTATAGAATAATTTTAAAAAAGATAATACAGAATCTCTGTCTTGGTAAGTATAATAATTCCTCGTATGCGATGAGGAATTCCTACCAAACCGGACCCTTCTCTTCAATAGAGACTGTACCGACCTGTGAGAATAGCTCATGTGGATAGTTCAGTTCAGAGTCTTCTTCTTTAATTTCATCCAGCTCATACAACACTTGGTCAAACACCGGGGCGTATGCGTTAGCCTCTAACAGTCTAATCTCTACCTCTGTGCTGTTAGACACGATGCCGTCAAACACACGGTACGTCAAAGTGTACAAGTTCTGGAAAGAGAAACATCATATCTTACTACCAAGCTTATTAATTCATATAACATAACTAGATATCTTATTTCAGCTCACTCACTCTTAATTAGCGACATGAACTAGAAGATTACCTTGCTTGGCGATGCGCCCCAATCGAATGACCGCAATCACTCCTACTAGTTACTAGTTTGGGGATGTGTGTTTGAGAATGTCAGTTGAAATTACGCTTACTTGAAAAAAATATATGTTGGTCAATTTATAACTGGAATACAACCGGAATGGTGACCTTGATCTGTTGATAAGCAATATGCTTCTGTCGCCACCAGTTTTTGTTTTCATAATCATCACAAATTTAATGTATTTTTATGTTATGACAATGTATTTTTTATTGAAAATTATAAACAAATTCTGATTCTGATATTCTTAAGAACATGAAGACAGATCATCTGTCTTGTGCACTCTTGAAAGCTCGAGAGGTCAGACGAGCCTCTGTTCTGATTATATACATGGGCGACACATGCCTTTCGTGATCTCGAGCAATTATATTGTCCCTTTAACATCATGTTGGGCCAACAGCGAAACAACATGTGGTCAACGGATATAAATCTGTGGAAGAGCCGTAGTCTGAGTCTCTAGCAATAGTTCATATACGATTTAAATAATGCTAATTTCAAATTCGACTTTGTTTTCAAAGTAGTAGTTTTTCGCTTGATGATCGATGAACATGATCAAACATTCCTTTCTAATCAATTTTTCACAGTCATATAAATAATATAACTAGGTGAGCATGGTTTTTAGTATTTACCAAGTATGCACAGAGAGCCTTCACAAAGCAATACTACAACCATATAATAAAGGATTATTGCCAGAAATGTAAGTTTTATTCAATTTAATGGAAATAATCATAAATATTCACCGATTCTCCTTGTTTGTAAATCAAATCTTTCAACACCGAAATCATCCCGGTTTGTGTTTCCACACCAAAATTGTTGTTGATGTTGCTTCCAATTATGTCATATTGAGGAGTATTTTGAGCTGAAAAGTAAAGTACACTTTATCGTTCACATGTTATAGCTGTAATAATTACACATCCCCAACAAACACGATCCACTGACCCAATACCGGAACATCGTTGTAGAAAGTGACCCAGCATAATAACAGCAGTGGCTCATTACATAATGAATCTGACATCTATAGACGTCAGATTATGACGTCCAAAGTCGATCCCCGTACTGAAAGAGTAAAATATTATAATGACCGTACACCCATAAGATTATAGATAAGTAATTAAATGAAACGGAAAGAGAGCCCAGGACATTTATGATTTCAAATTGAAAAAAACCCTTTGCTCTCCATGGTTTATACACAAATATTCATTGTTGTAAGGGTTAAAACAGGCCATTTTGCACACTGGAATCAATTCACGAGTGGCGTGGAAGTTTCTGTAAAATTATACTAAACACATCTCGTATGATGTGGTGTGTAATCCCCTACCATCGAGATAGAGATGGGGACACCTAGTGACCGGAGATTCAACCAGCTACCCAGCTGACACATTAATTGACTCAATGCTGGGTTAATGTTGGGCCGATGTCGGAGACGACGGGCCAACATTAACTCAGTATTGGGTCAATGTATCGTGTTTGGGTATCGACTCACTATCATTGAAAAAGTACTTGGTGGCCTATATGGCACAGCCCACCCCTGATCGCTCAATACGACGCGGTTCTCTCTTTCAAATAATCCGCTTTTCACACCAAATAGCCCTGTGTAATAAAAGTAAAACAATGATAGAGAAAAACTGGTGTAAATATGAAGAGTTCATTTACCTGGATCTGGATCGGTTGCCATGACAACGCCGACAATGTGACCGAAAGGACGGGCCTCTTGCAACGTGAAGGTGTATTTAACTTTGTCAAAGAATGGAGGTGCCACCGAGCCACCGATCACAACAATAGCCACTCTCTGCTCAACTGTCAAAAAAGATAAGACGATAAGATACGGGAGAGTATCATGAATATGAATGGCATATTTCTACAATACAATTTGAACATGTTAAGCTTTTTTGTATCCCCCCCCCCTTAATTATAGACACAATCAAGATATTTTGAAAATTATATTGCACAACTGAGCCAACCCCCCAAAAAATCAAAGTTGAGTTAGTTGCGCCATAAAGTGATGAGGCAATATGCATAGCCTTTATTGAAAAATTAATCGGAAGTCCGGAGATGCATGTAACACTCAGCCTGGCCACTCAAAACAGTTTCCACAGCATGATTCCCTGCGAGTAGTAGTAGTAGTAAATCATTGCTTTATGTCACTTTTCGGCACAAATGGTATTTTAAGTGACATTGTAATACGATAAAAATGTTGTAGTCAATTTATGAGATGAATGATGTACAGATGATGATGTGAGGGTGGGGGTGATAGGGCATGGTGGGTTATTGAGAGCGTTTTCCTTCGCTCGCCCGATAAGGGGTTCTGGGCATGTCTAGGGGATCTACCCCCAGACATGACCAGACGGCCTGAGACTCAGTTTTCGCTGTGCAATTTAATGCTGAAACTCCGTGGCATTTCGCGCAGCTCCACTATCCTCGGGTCGGATAGTCCCCAGAGTAACAATAGGAAGAGCAACTCCATTCATTCCCCGTGAGAGACCTAATGTCATCAACACGCTATTGCCGGTTATTTAAGGCTATCACGGCCTACACCAACGCCAGCACTGATGTGGGAGCTGCATTGGCACCGCAGTTGAGCGGAGGAACCAGGGTACACACCTGGCAATCCGCCCGAAGATTATGGCCAGATACGAGGAGGCTGCAGCTTCCTTTGGATGACTGCTGTAGACTAGTGCTTCCGTACCATGGCATGCCAAGCAGCATGCAACTGACGGAGCAGATCCCTAATGACCCTCCCCGGACGGGGGCGAAAAGTACGACTACTAGCGATCACCCCAGTACCCCGATTCCCTGCGAGAGAGCTATTAAATGTGTGATACCTGGACATTTTCAGTCGATAGCCCAAGTGATTTAATTTTATTTCAAAAGGAACCGACTGAAAACATTCAGGTATCACATCGCACATTTAGTAGCTCCCTCATAGGGAATCATGCTGTATATCTCACATCTGTTTCAGTAACTTTGAGAATTCCGATCCAGATGTTTGACCAATAATACAATTCACGTTGGATCATGACAATTAATATAATCTCTTACCGGTATGTGATGGTTCGCCGTCTGTGGCTTCCACATAAAGCACGTAGCTGTCCTTGTGGCTTGTGTTATAACTACCACGATTGGCCGTTATCACACCTGTATCTGGGTTAATTAAAAAATCCTCAGTGGTAGTCTTAAAACTGTACTGAATCTGAAACAAAATTGTCTTATTTTGGGTGAGTGTGTAAAAGTTGGTGACAAACAAAGCTATTTCGACCAGCTATCTCAGGACCCTGAATAATGTATAAATTTTATAATAAAACGCATGATGTTAATCACTTACCCTTTTATGATCTGGATCAGCGTCCTTGTCTATGGCAGTTATTTTGAGTATCTCGTCACCCTTTTCAGTGTCTACGGACACAGCTCCTCTGTATTTGCCTGTGGTATCTTGTCCTTCAAATATTGGGATGTGATTGTTGACTGGTATTATATTGACGCGAATTCTGGCGTCGATGCCTTCATCAGGAGCAGCTCCCTGTAGCCATGGTAATGAGAAAGTTAACTCTTAATACGAATTACGCTATCTGTTAGGGTTTTTTTTATTTCATTCAATAGTTTCAAAATAAAATCGACGTCACAATAATCAACCTCTATAATTAAATGAAAAATAATAGATATAGTATTTAGAAACAAAATTAAAATAGTGATTTAACACTTTCAAGCCTGAATTTACATTGTCCTCTTCATCCACTACAAGCCGCGAATTGCTGTTGCAATTCTCAACTTGTAGTGGATGAAGATGATTTGAAGTGATTGAAAAATGAAAGAAAATTGCAATGCATTGGTAAGCCAGTTTCATGGAAATTTTCATTCTAAAACCCTTAGCTGTAGGATAATTAAGTCTGTTTTCAGGGATGTAAATGATGCTTTAATGCATCATGAGGGTCCTAAGGGTTGGGGGTCCACACTCACCTGATCGGATCCAGTGACTCTCAGAATGTAGTGATCCGTTTTATCGTAATCCACCAAGTTAGTCAGAATACGCAGTCCCGAGCTGTTCTGATGCTGGAGGAAATCCCTGCCGTTGTTTTCGCTCACGCTGGCTCCCTGCTGTAGATAGTAATGGGCATTGTCCACACTGGACAGTGTACTGGGCTTCATGGTGAACAACACCGGCAGCTCGAACACCCTGCCGACGTCCTGACGTATGTTTATGACGATGTCATCCAAATCTTCATTATTGTATTGCTCCCACTCGGGAAGCAGAGTTGTTGAGTCTTCCTGCACCTTGATCTTTACAGTTGTCGTCGATGATTTCACGCCGCCATCCGTTGGGCTGTCCTGGGCCATGACAGTCAGGGAAAAGTCTTTCACGTTGGCCTGTAAGGAAAAATAAAAAAGTATCATAAAATACAGTGTCATCGCATTAAGCAGGATAAATTCTCAATTCAATGTTGGGTACAGTACTGTGGCGGAGGAATTTACAGACAGAGGAGGGCAGATTTTTTATTAGAGTTTATATATTCTATAGATACACCAATCTACAAGGGTCCGGGTCATTCTGCGATCAGAGCTATCTTTCCCAAGCGTTCGTGGGTGTGGCGCAAGTGCTGGCCTGCTCCCCGAACATTTTAGAAATTTTAGGCTCCAACTGGTGCATTCTAAATGATATGTCGTCTCAAATATGGTAGTTTTTTTTTGCTATGGGGTCGCTGAACAGGGGTTTCGCGCATCTGGATCCGCCAGTAGGTTCATTTATCAGTGATCGCATTTACAATGATATTATAACAATATTATCATAATGATAACGCACGAAATTATTTGATATTCTTTGTAAAAGTTGACAATATAGGCTACATGATGATTATCATGATTATCAGATTATAGGAGTAAAAGATATGGGATGTCAGATAACATCTGGAACTAAAAACACGAGATGACCAACAGGAAGTTGATGGACATAAATATATTAACCTTCGGGCTAAATGATTAGGCCTATAAAATTTAAATTTTGACCCACTCGAAGTTATGTCTCGCCATAGCACCCACCAAGGAAAATAAATTCAGATTCTATTTTCCTTGGACCCACAAACTTCAAGAGGGTAAAATTACTTGTATCTGTATAATTCGAATGCAAATATATGTCAATCCTGCAAATTAAATCCAAATTTTCTTCTTGGAAGGTTAATAAAAAAGCTGAAAACGGTCATATTATACGTAATTAGCACTCTAAGGGTTAACCCTTACAACCCTGATGTCGACTACAATTGACATTCTGCGTTTTTATTTGCACCTGTATAACCAGTTGTTAAAAGTAAAATATGCTTTCACTTTTGAAACACTGATATATGTTGGGACTTAAATTT
Source organism: Flabesymbios commensalis (assembly GCA_964017125.1). Classification (NCBI taxonomy): domain Eukaryota; kingdom Metazoa; phylum Annelida; class Polychaeta; order Terebellida; family Flabelligeridae; genus Flabesymbios; species Flabesymbios commensalis. The sequence continues at coordinate 54,529,617 of OZ024909.1, read as the reverse complement.
CACAAATACCACCAATTTTCAGTCACTTGAAGTTGTGGATCGCGGTAGCGAGACACAACTTCAAGTGCCTGAAAATTTAAATTGAATAGTTCAGTGTTCCGTGGGGTTAATATTGCCATTTGAGATCTTGATTATAAACTAAACACAATGTACAAAAGACAAGGAATATTATGAGGAAGAGAGATCGGGCACTACGGTATCAAGTTGCATATCCTTAGGCCTACCTCTATGTCTTGCTGAAACCTCCTTCTGATCCACCCGGTGTTGGCATCAATCTCAAAGCACCCCGGACATTCAGGTGGATCTCTAGTCAGTGAATAGGTCACTTCATTATTACCCTCTGCGTCATAGTCCATGGCGAACACACGGATGATATCCCCCTGTCCGTCAGCTCTGACGACCCTTGTCGAGTATTCCTTGTCAAACCTCGGCGCCTCATCATTGATATCCTTGAGCTTGACAAAGAAGAAGCACGTTGTGCTGAGAGGGGGTACCCCGGCGTCTGTGGCCTGCACAGTCACCCTGTACATCACCTCATCGCCAAAGATTAAAGGGTTACTGGGAGGGTTCTCACGGTCAAATTTAACCTTGGTTTTCAAAGTCAGTTTGTTTCCGCTGACTTCAGCGTCAAACACCTCAGTGCCGTAATTTGGCCGCCAAACCAAACTGACGTTCACTTTGCCGTTCTCACCAGTGTCGTCGTCTTCAGCAGAAATCTGTATTCAAAATAAAAATGAATTGAGGGAAATCAAGAGCCAAATATTACAATTATTATTAGCAATCTCTTCTTCCCACAGCAAACCTCAAGTCATAAAACATTTAACCCTTTAACCGCCGGTGCCGAATATATTCGGGTTTTCATTTTTTATCATGTTTATTAGCACATCAAGTACGATCTTTTAAACATGTTAAAGATAAAATCTGCCATCAATCAGAAAGACTTGAAAAGAGTTGACCTCTGAATAATTGTCACTCACTTGAAGTTGTGGATCGCGTCTGCGAGACACAACTTCAAGTGGGTGAAAATTCAAATTAAATAATTTGGCGGTTAAAAGGTTCAATATTTTTGTGGATCCAAAAAGATAGCATCCTCGTGCAATCAGCTAACGCAACAAAACGAAATTGGTACTCAATTAATATATTTATGTTTCCGCTTACACCATGTCCATGTATTTGCTTACAATATTAAAACTGCCAACATAGATATTAGCCCGCCGCTGTTGTCGTTCAAACTCGGTACAACATTGTGCTGTTTGGAATGTCTCTGAATTACCTCAACCACTGTCACTTGACCTTCATTCTCTTCATCAAATTCTACATCCAGAGTGTTGCACTCGGGGAATTTCGGTGGATTGTTGATCCCGGCGAACTTGACGACATACTCCTGTGATGCTTGCTTTCTTCCTACGTTATTTCTCACAGTTACCGTTAGATCGCGGTTTGTCTCGCCTTTGTTGATTTCTTTCGTCACTTCTATTCGACCGCTGGTGTCGATAGCGAGCAAGCTTTCGGCAGTTCCTGTGGAAATATGAAGTACTGAGAGATTAATGACTGCAGTGGAAGTAATTTATGCATATACAGGTATAATTATAGATGATGCAACAGTTGTCTTTATAATAATTTGTTGCTGAAGAAAATAGTCATATTAAATTTATGAATAAAATAAACCGAGAATAAGAAACTCATTCTTTAAAAATAACAAATAATTAAATTACATAAAAAAATTATCTTATAAAAGAAGATAATTGCTACCAATACTCAAATCTTACAATGGTTAACAATATACAATAATACACAATAATAGATACATGTATATGGTCTCTTGGCGCTGATTAATCAACGTCATGGTCCACGTTCTGTGACCCGACATCGTCCAGCCTCACATTAGCAACGTAAACGAATTAATGGTCTTCTTTACACACTCACACGTATGATCACAGAGCAATGTCGACAATTAAAAATTATTGTATTGACCAATACATGTTTGGAATACTAATAGGTCAAAATACTTCAGGCTGAATAATACTTGGCTGAAATAATAGCTACATTTTCAACATACATACTCTGGACATACAAGTAGGTCTAGTATATTGGGACATATTGTGTGTCATACATGCTTACTTAGGTTTTCAGTGTCGAGTAACTATTATATTCTAGTCCCAATTCCCACCCACTTGAAGTTTTTTCTCATTACCGCTACCCACATCTTCAAGTGAATAAAAATATGACATCAATTTTTTTAAATACAAATAAAATAATTAGCCTTAGTGATGAGGAGCTGACATATAACTCACATGCAATAACTGTTGTTTGAAATGATGATACAAATGCACAGACACATCTTGAATTCGTTAGTGGCTATATATGTTCAACCCTTAGAGCTCCAAGAGGTTCAGTTGACATTTTCAGTCACTTGAAGTTGTGTCTCGCTAACGCGATCACCAAATTCAAGTGACCGAAAATTAGGCAGATTTTTAAAATTAAGTCACAGTTTCACAGATTTGAAGACATTTTTCAGTTCTGAAAAGTGGTTATGCAACTGTGAATAAAATCACAGACACACTAATTTAGTTAGTATAGTCGACGTTAATGCTCCCAGTGTTAAACATTAACCCTTAAACGCTGACATATTTTTGCATAAACTATAGAGATCAAAGGGTTTTTTAAAGTGAAATCATCATAAATGTCTTAGTTGGCCCCTCCGCTTCATTTGAATACCTATGTCATGGGTGTACGGCTATTAGAAATATTTTCACTTTTACAGTGTGGGGATCGACTTTAGACGTCTGCAGACGTCAGATTCTGACGTCTAAAGTCGATCCCCGCGCTGCAAGGTCAAAAGGTCAAAAGTAATCACCAGATAATGAATATGTCACGGCGTTCGGGTTGTCCCTGTCCTCGGGGTTGAACGCTTGGACGACGTGCACCACCGTGTCCTTGGGACACTTCTCTTTGATCACTATCTCCGTGGTGCTGGGGAAGATGTAAGGACCTTCATCGTCGTCGTTCTCCACCCAGACCTGAACAGTGGTGGACCCAGTGCGGGCGGGCTCCCCCCTGTCCACGGCCATCAGCATGAACTCGTACATGTGCTCGTTCTGGAAGTCATAATCTAAGCACCTGTAAGAGATAAAGAATTCTAATCAACGGATGGATAAATCTCGTGTATGTTGCCGTATAAATTATGCAGAGTAGGTTGCGCCTAATATACTATTATACTACTATTAAAGGCGCATCCCGATCTAACAGTATTCGGTTTGAAGTGCAACCTTTTGGTTTTGAAAATATTGGTCCTTCATTGAACCAGCAGCGGTTCAACTTTTCGTGTTTGCTGGGATGCATGCAAACAAATCTGTCTACACAGTGGGGTTGCAATATAATACAGAAGTGTCTATATAGTACATACGTCCAGTACACAAATGCGGGTTATATCTATGATATCAATGTGGTGAATGACTGAAACGTATAATGTCAAATATTACAACTCGTTCTTTGAGGAAATATTCAAACACTTTATTATAAGAGGCTATCATTGATCTCAACCCATTTTTCTTCAAACCGCCACAATACAGCCACAATACAGCCTTTGAATTGCCCACGTTGTCAAATGCTAAAAAATTACCAATATATTTGACTACCACACACCATTGAAAGCTGTGCATGGACAAAAGTTGATGGTGTGTATTGATAGCTAACTTTTAATGATGTTCACGTACCCATTAGCTCTAATGATGGCAGTTTTCTCGTCAGTAATTTCCACAATAAAATTGTCGTCACTGACAGAAAAGTCGACCAAACCATTATCTCCTGGATCAGGATCAACCGCAGTGGCTGCGAATTGAAAAATACTAAATTAAAACATTAGTTATCTCCACAAAAAAATTAAGTAAATCAACTAGACAATTCGTTTTATTTATAAGTAAGATAGGCTTACAACTTTTCATGAGAAAAATATGTTGATTATTTTTATAATAAAACTGTATATTATTATGTTTGATGGATTTGCATTTCGTTAGAATATTAGGGACAATTGATTTGCAAATCACGAGATTGCAAATAGTGATTAGATTGTCATTGGTTTTGTCATTGGTTTTGTAGACTATGCTACATGTTGCGTATTTTCTCATCATTTAGATGGTCAAGGCAACCTAAAAGGCCATATCAACAAAACCACCATTATAATTATAACACACTGAGAAGGTACACACCAGTGAGTATTTGCTGATTGTTACATGTCTGTGATTCCCGTACATCACGAACCACATAGCTCACGGGGAAGTACGGTGTATGCTCATTCTCTCCTGCCAACTTCACCACAACCTGGAAAGAAAGGATATCGTTAACTTCAGTAAGATGGGTGTGTCTTACAAGCATTAGACTAAAGTATTACTGCAAAGCCAAAAGGCAGTATCTGCTTACTTTACAAGTAAGCAGACACTGCCTTTTGGCTTTGCAGTGTATAGTATTCTTCACTAATATGGTGGACCTGCATGGGGATTATGATCTTGTCCAATGAGATGCCTGTAGTGTAGGTCATCACATGAAAAATATTGTAAACACCCTGGGTCAGTATTCATGGTACGATAATACCTAGATCTTGGGTCCATGATTCGTCGAGATGGTCATCTCGACCTATCATGGATCTAGGTCGCTTTGCGAATAGCAACAGGTCTGATGATTAAGCCTGCCATACCTGTGTGGTTTGCTTGAGGCCGCTTTTCTCCTCTGTGGCCGTCACGTTCAGTCTGTACTGTTTCTGGCTCTCCACGTAGGCCAGGCGCTCTTTCAGCGTGATCAGTCCAGTATCTTTGCGCATGAAAAATACATCGGGATCATTCGGGTCCTCTCTCTCCATCGTGTACTCCAGCTTCAGCTCTTGGAAAGACTTGGCGCTCACCTGCAGAACGCTGTGAAGACACGGAAGACACGAAACTGATGTTGAAAGGTTATTATTATAATTAAATTTGTGGTAGATATTAAATTTAAACGACGCTGATCGCGCACTGGGTTCGTGATATGTCAAACATTATTAGAGCATCATATAAATTGGTATAGTTTAAATGTGACACATATCTCAGTAGCTTGTAGGTCTGTGTGTACTGAAAAAGTGTTTGAAAGTGTCCATGGTCAGATGGTGACACGATAATTTATTATGATGAAACAGTTATGATCACAATTATCAGATTATGAAGAAACAGCCCTCGTCTTCGAACTTGTCTGATCTATTTGTTATATGAAAGGGTGCATCTGCTACTTTGTATAGTGGTAGATACACCCTTTCACGGAATATACTACATGAAGTTTGAAAGTGAATGATAACGTAAATCCAGCTAGATATTGATCATTATCATTACCAACTTCGTTCCCTAAACATATTCAACGAACAATGTTTCCTTTACCACCTTAACCATGTTAATGTGTTTTATTTGGATAAAATGTATTATGTAGTTGTTGTAGTTTAAATGTGACACTAAACTGGATACCTTATTATCAATGTGATCAACTAATCAAATACAATAATCAGATAATAATTACAACGCTTATTCAGTCCTATGTTTTTCATCGAATTATTCTCATCCAATCTTTAAATAAATGGCCTACCTTCCTCCAGCAGGGGTGGTTTCGCTCATGTCCACATAGTAGCGGGCCCCGTCCACGTAGAACTGAGGGAGGACATCGTCCACCTGGACCACCACCAGCTGAGCAGGGGTCGCAGTCCTCTCCTCTATCACACCCTCAGGTATGGCGGATATCCCCAGGTTAAACTGAGCCCCTTCCTGGAATTCCTGGCGTCCACGGATCGTGATGTCACCACTGTCAGCATCCACTTCAAAGTAGCCGTCTCCTCCTGTTAACATGGTAACCTTTAACCCTTTAACCGCCAAATTATTCAATTTGAATTTTCACCCACTTGAAGTTGTGTCTCGCTGACGCGATCCACAACTTCAAGTGAGTGAAAATTATTCATTTTTGACAAAATAATAGAGGTCAACTCTTTTCAAATCTTGCTGGTTGATGTCACATTAATCTTTAACATAATTAAAATGTGGTACTTAATGTGCTAATAAAACAATGAAACCCCGAATATATGCGGCACTGACGGTTAAAGGGTTGAGGCGCTGAAATATTCCTTATAAACCATGGAGAACGAAGTGTTTTTTTCAATTTGAAATAATCAGAAATATCCTAGTTAGCTTTTTCAAAGTCATTTGAATACCTTTGCTATTCTGTGAAACTCAATAGCCTTGACCTCCAATATTTTCACCGAGCTAGCCAATACAATGAAGTATGGGGGAGGGGGTGTTACATAGCTTTATTTTCACCGAGATCCCATTCAAAACGGTTTCCGGCGACGTCACTGCTTTTCACAGAATGGGTCAGATTCTGACGTCTAAAATTGACCCCCGCACCGTAAGGGTGAATATCAGCAGCGTTTATATTTAAATGTTAGAAGGATTAGAATCGGTATTCGGTGAATGACCCAGATTTTGTGCATGTGATCGGTCGAAGTGGTCATGTCAACCAATCACATATCTAAGATCTTGGTAAACAGTTTCGAGAACACCGGCTCAGAGTAACAGATCCAATCCAAATATAATCATTCAATTGCAATCTTAATCGTATTATATCACGACACTTACATCAATCATGTCAATGTGCATCTGGTGTGTTTTCATGTGTTATTTTAAGCAATACATAAATAGTCCTTTAAATTATACTATATGGACACTAGGATGTCATAGGATCTGGCATACCAATAATTTGTGACATGTGTATACATGATATGAGCATAGTTGGTATGTTATTTTCTACTGGGATTGTAATGTCAGTCTACAATGTCAACATACAATATGGGCATACTTTACCATTTGTTTCACTAAATTATTTTAAACCTCTAGTGTTGACAGATTAGTGTTTATTACATTATACAATTGGAATTTTAACCAATTTAAGTATTTCTCGATCACATAAACGGTTATCATATCACGTTAGGGGTGGTACGTGCGTCCGTCTTAGCACCACATAATCTATCTGATAAGCATTATCAGTGTTGGCATCTACATCATTGCACATATTATCCCCCTGATCTGGACAAGGAGATTACATAAATTTTAATCAGGGTTTTGTACTGACCTGCCTCCAACATGTAAGCCACCTTGACTCCGTACATGGAGACATCCGAGGACTGCAGTGTCAGGATCACGGTACCGGGACGTATCCACTTGGGAATACGAACAAAAATAGGGGTTGGTGTGTTGTGAAAGATGGTGGAGTAAGGACCTCGTTCATTCAGTTCAACCCTCACAGTTAAATTGACATCGTCTAAAATTACACGTGAAAAGAAAATTAATGTCAATAAAAAGGGGAGTAACCAGGTAACGTTATACAAGTATGTAAAACATGATAAATGTATGAAAACGATAAATGATAAAATTCAGGTAATAAATGTATTATAAAATAACATGTTCATGGATTTACTGGCCGAGATACACTATAATTATTTGCATCATGCATCCGTTTGACATTTTTCAATAAAATAACCGGAATCATGATCACATATCACTAATAAAAAACAATTAAATATTATTTACAGACAAAATACAAAATACTGTATTTTTAATAATTTGCATCATGAAGTCTTTTTCACAATTTCGGAGAAAAAGTAGAACCTATGTTTATAAGAACGCAACTTGTACTTACAACTGCTATCACCCTCTTTTGTAATTTGTACATTGAAGATGACAGTATCATCTGTGGCTGACCACTCATGTCCTGATGTCCTAGATACCACCCCAGTGACGTCATGTATGTCCAGACCAAGAGGAGCAGGGCTGGAGAAGTGATACCTGAGAGTCTCCTCGTCATCAGATCTCCTCACAGTCAATACTTCCCCTGTCTTATTCCTTCTGATGGGGAACTGTTGTTCACGATCAGTGACATCTCTTCTCACCCTGTGGATCAGTTCATCCCTCTCAGACTGCTGGACCTTCTCCTCCACGGTAATGATGACATCTATGGGACCTGCTGTGTGTCCAGCACTGTCTGTAGCAATGGCCTGCCACGCGTAAGACTTGGGAACCAATAACGTATCCGGATTAGTAAATATAGCTCCAGTATCTGATCCTAGAAGAAAGTCAGGGTTTTGTTCTGTGAATGAGTACTGTATTGGGTCATCTAAATCTTTATCCGTGGCAGTCAGCTGCCCGACCATAGTGTCATGTTGCAGTGATTCTGGAATGGTAAATATGTAGCTGGGACTGCTAAATAAAGGCGGGTTGTCGTTCTGATCAAACACGTCGATTTTTATCATGGCATAAGTGGTACTGGATGGCGATACAACTGCTAGTACCACATAGTACAGATATACTTGTTCCCTATCAAGTGGTAATGATGTGACAACATTTACACTATATGAACCCTGTTTATTGGACAATGAGAAGGCATGCTGGTGACCACTAATGAGCTCTAGTTTATAGCCGTACGGTAAGTGAGCTAAGTCCTGCTGCAGCTCATCAAGCCCTATCACCTTGGAGCCGGCAGGTTGGTTCTCCATCACATGTCCTCGGTAAGGCTGCCTTTCAAACGTCCCCACTCTACTGCTTTGTGTCACCTGTACAGACAGGTGCTCATGCCATGTCTCGTCTCCATGTGAATGCTGAAGCTGTAGCATAATGGTGACACCACCAAGAGATGACAGTGTCAAGTCCCTGCTCGTCACTAGCTCACCAGCCTTGAGTAGCCTGAAATGCTGCTCATATTGGCTGTCTGAGTCTACAAGACTGATCCTCTCACCACCTCTGGACGGTAGTACTGTGATCACGTGACCAGCACGTGCATTGGCAGGTACATAGTGAATACCCTGATTTGGACGACACAACACTGAAGGTAGAAACGCACACAGCAATATAGTCTCTATATGAAGAGCCACCATCTTGAAATCTCGACCGATGATCTGAAAATATAAAACAAATCTTCAATTATCCATATTAACAACAGTTAATTCTTATAAGATCAGAAACCAAGTATGTTTCTTTTTCATTTGCATAAATGCAATATGCAAGCTTATCGTCTTTTATTACTGTCAGTTGAAAATAAATGAACTAGATACACAGATACAAACTAAAAAAATACCATATGGATACACAAGATACACATCTGTATATCAATCTATTTATATAAACAAACTATTGTACCTCAATATGCAATATTTTAGCTAGTACACTGAATAAAAAATGAATTGAATTAAACAACACGGAAGTGAACATTTTGACAGTTTCTCGGTAAAGCACTTTGCAGCAATTGCTGGTGTTTTCTGATTCACGTATCTACCTAATATAAGAGAAGATGGCGACACCGTCCATTCAGGTAAGGGACGCACCATTTGATATCTGAGGGGGGGGGGGGGCTAGAAAAAAATTGAAATAAATAGTTTGTCGCCACTAAAGTCAGAAAAAAAAAGATTGTTGAAAATGTGGGCAGAAAAAAATAGTTTGTTGTCGAAATTGATGAAAAATATGTTGACCAGAAAAAACACCGAATGTTAACGTACATAATAGGGAAAGCATACGACAAAAAAAAAGATATTTCATTTCTTCGACGAAACATAAAAAAAAATTGTCGAAGGTTGATCGCCAAAAAAAAATATTGTTTTCTCGCGGAGGTAAAAAAAAAGTTTGCAAGCAACAAAAACCCAGATATCTAATGGTGCATCCCTAATCTCTGCACATCAATAAAAATATGAAACACATCAGACCCATGTTGGGTTAATGCCGGGCCAACGCTGGATATTTTTTCTCTAAACAACATTATAGGATACACATCTACACAGTAATCCAGACGGAAATCTCATTGCAAAACTTGTGGATCTCATGTTGACAACATGGATTATACAATAGGAGGGAGTATTCATGAGAATTCAACGTGCAATATACAAAAGGGGTGTACATCATGATATTGTTTGATTATTATGTAATTGTACTAGTTATTCTATTATAATAAGGTTTCCGCAATTTGAATATTTTGGAGATTTGAAAATTGTATAGGTTTACCTGTGCATTTTTCAACCAACTTTGCACCAAACTAGTATACTTGAACCTTAATTTCATGCACGTAATAAAAAATACTGTACCATGGTAGAATCGGCGCTATATACATGAAAATTATAGTGTTAGATTATATCACACATGTAAACTAGTGAGTTGAGCTTTGGTTGCGTTATAAAGGAAATGCCTTACTTTACCCTATTTCCTTTCACAAGTCCTAACGTGTAATAACAGCCACCCTATCATCTACTTGGCCAATCGCACGTGGTTTTTTTCACTCGCAGATCTGGCTATGATAAAAACCTTCTTGATAAAAAAGGACACGTGATCCGCATGCTCCGTGCACGTGATAGCAGGACATATTATAAAAAAATAGGGTGGATCCACGCGATAGCTCAACGTTGGCACAACAAAAACTACGTTGTGCCAGTGTTGAGGTAGCAATGGGATTGCGACACCTGCTAGACTGAGATGTCGCCTCCATTAACACTTACAGCGCGGGGATCGACTTTATACGTCAGATACTGACGTCTAAAGTCGATCCCCGCTCTGCAAGTGTAAAAATATTGTTAATGGCCGTAGACCCATAACATAGGTATTCAGAAAGAGCAAACTAAGCCATTTATGAGTATTTCAATTTGAGAAAAACCCTTTGGTCCCCATGGTTTGTACGAAAATATTTCAGCGCTTTAAGGGTTAAACCATTTTGAAAATAACCTCCCAATAAATCATGAACACGCAGCTGCCAAAAACAACAGCCCATTCAGTGTAGGTTATGTCTATAACATGTGCCTTCGTCGAGTGAGTTCAAATCGTAGGAGGCTCGGCCAGCATCGTAAGAATGTGGCACCAACGTCTCGAATGCTGGCCCAGCTTTGAAAGCTAAATGGCTTTGCCTCATTTGCTGTCTTAAGAAAATGACACCGGGGTTGGGGACGTTTGTGGTTGGCCTGGTTGTATCAAATATCGGTACCTCAGCGCAGTCCCACCATACGCACAGCACCACACCTGTCCTGCCAAACACCAGAGATCGACCTGATGTTGGTTTGATGCTGGGCAAACGTCACAAACGGTGGACCAACATTAAACCAACATACAGTCGATGTTTCGTGTTTGTTGGGGTCCTGTCAGACAAACAGGGACCTTGTTCACTTGCTGGGAAAATTGGGAATTAAATATTCATCGGGACCTTTGCAGCTTTGCATCGGCTCAGGCAACACCGTAGATAATTTAACTGTTTAATGATCTATCCTAAGGGAACACAGCACTGGGCGCCAAAATCCTGCAATTTCAGACACGAATTTTTTACGACCTATATTTTTCCGTGACCTTTGTTTTCCACATTGAATCACTGATTTCTACTTATCGAATAAAAGAACAATAGTGGTGGCGTGAATAGAAGTCATATTTAGTTTTAAAACAAAAGTATATACAATAAAATTATGGAGCATTGAATACTGTGGACACAAATATTGTTTAAAATGCATTGAATGATAATGCCTTTTATTTGTAACTTAATACTATAGTTTAGAAACACCATAGGGAAATTAAAGCAAATTGTATTCATTTATCTGGAATGTCGTGCCAATTATGCATACTTTCTGCAAAATTAAGGATGGCTTGTTTGTAAAGAATTTGCCACCTGTGGCGAAAATCATGGGTAAATAATATCAGCAGCACACGGCATTGGCCCAGCATTGAATCTGTTTTGGATAAGTAGGAACCACAAGGTCACTGGTTGGCATAAAACAAATGCAAATAACCTGTAGAATAATCAACACCGGTCCAGCTATGTACAATGAGAACAGTACACAAATTTCTTAGAAATATGAGCGTTCGTAGCGTGTCGTATTTGGGATGTTTTAATGGCATGATTACATGCACTTACGCTGGTCTTTATAATCAGAAAAAATGCCCGAACGTGGATATTTTCATTTTATCTATTTTGTGGACACTGAGATGCTACAGCACGTTTTCTGGTTTTACAAACAAATGTCCAAACCCTTCACATCAATTTTTCAAATACATAGTTATATTATAATAATAATAATAATAATAATAATAAATCATTTTTATAGCCGATTATATCCTATAAAAATGACAATTAGGGAGATGTACTAGGAAAAGGAAATGTAGGTATAAAAAATTCAGGGTTAAATTTTGTTATAAACAGAGATGAAATCAATTTTGTCTTGATTATCGATAATTATGCTACAATATATTGCCTGATGACATTATGACTGATCAATACCTAACACAAACATCTTCCCTACATCAAAGCTTGGCTTGTCGAGGCCGCAGGCGAATGCCTGCGGCCTCGACAAGCCAAGCCTTGCTGTAGGGAAGATGAGCACAATGTACATACATGTGACCATGGTAACGGTTTTCATGGGTAACCATTTAACCCTTTCAGTACGGAGTTCTTGGCAGATAAATGAATTCCCAGTCCGGAGCTGTTGGCAGAGTGCGAAGAACCGTCAACGTAACCACGATGGACGCCCGCGGGTACACGAGCTATATGTTTTTGAATTATATTTTTTTAAATCAGGAGGAACAATCAACTTTACAAAACAATTATACATTAGACTTTGTGCCCCCGGCTTTCCCTGATACTCCAGCCACCCCCTTTCTGTAGATGTTGGATCACCTGTTTTGAAAATAATAACCCGAGTTATCTCGGGAGCCTAGAACTGAAAGGGTTAGGCGCTAAAAACAACAATAATTGTTTTTATTGTTTTATTATCGGGTTAAATCACAATTATCATGATTATATTGGGAATGAAATGAATATATAAATAGCAAGATTTTCCAACGTTTGGTCTCTAACTAAACAAATCGGAGTAATATTCATCCACTTGAGTTGTGGGTCGCGGTAGCGAGACACAAACTTCAATATATTACTGGTCAAAGGTGTATACTAACTGATAAGGAAACGTTGAAGTTAGTATGCCACACACATCATACAGTAAGCATTCTAATTGCAAAAGTTTGAATAATTATGCTATATTGTATTTTACATGACATATTGCGACACTAAAGTCAGGCCTTTAAATCGAAAAATGCTGCACTACAATATAATAATTTTTGACCTGTGAGCAGGTAAGACAGTCACCATAACTAGTTTTCAAGGGTGGGAGTACTTTTCATTCATTTGAAGCTACCAATCGCACCAGCTTCAAATGAACAGAAAACATCATGAGCTGCAACAGTAAAAAAAAAAAAAAAAAAAAAAAAATGTATATGTTTAATCTACAGTCGCTTGAAACACCTTGGGATTAAAGTGTTGTATGTGCCACGTGACGCATACAACCCTTTAAACCCAAGAGGTCTCTATCTACTCCACATCCCCTAGTATTTAAATGGTCACATTGTCCAGTCAGATGGTCATTGTGTATGAATCATTCAGACTGACTTGTGTGACCACTGAAAAGCGGAATACCTGTCATCAGCGTGGACGGTCTATTGGCCAGACATTAGATAAATGTTGGGCCGACATCTGACACATTGAGAAGGCATTGAGCCAACGTCTATTTGTCAGTTAGAAACAACCATCAGTTATTTTGATTTTATGTATCATGGCCCCCGTTTGTACTTAAAATCACCCTGTTGTTGTAGCCTATATACACTGATATAGACTCCGCATTATTGCGTCATGTCTATGATAGTTATATCATCATCTGATCATGATATATAACATGCAGGCCTATAAAATGGTGTAATGCATACATGACATATGGTACACTACAAACGGTAATAGTATTATGTCGCATTGGCATGTCATGACAAAATGTGAGGTTTTCCCCAGTGACAGACATTAAACGTGTTACCATCTGACCATGGTGACTCACTATAGTTTCCAGGTTACAGGTATAATGAAGCTATGGCTTTCACTCAGAACAATTAACAGCATTCATCTGGAATACATGCATGTTTACAAAATTACAACACCTACTACTTTATGCACACTCATACTGACAGTATCGAGCCAGACGAGCTGTTTGATTCATTTTTAAATGTCACTATAAAATGATTTTATAAACCCCTTGCCACCATTTTGATCCAAAACAAGCTCAAGGAAGTTTTTATTTTCCAATCGAGAGAGATGCTACACTCCACTAAGTTCTCCAAAACAATAAATCTCACGCAATAAGACAATTTTTATTTTTCAATCGAGATAGGTACTACACTCCACTAAGGTCTCCCTATTTAGTGTACGACTTCTTGGTATAGCACATGTTTTGTATGTTGATGGATGAAGACGAATCACAATTTTGTGAACACTGGGCTGGCATGGCACGTTTCTTGAATTTTTCCAAAAGATCTCCGATTTGAACATCAACAGACACCATGCATGTGTCGAATCGAGGATTCCCGTTGGCTTGAGTTTCAGGTGTTGATATAGCACGGAATCTACATGTATAGTTAATTAATAATTAAAATAGTATATAATTAATCATATAAATTTATGAATGTCAAATTGAATCGAGAAACGTGTCAAATTTAACAAAGTATCTGTCTTTCCTCATTGTCAAATTATCATATCGGCTATAACACTACTGAACAAATGAATCGCTGTGATAACACTTGTTATGCAATAGCATAGAGTTGCCAGAACCCTATAATGTCCATGGCTGATTTGTATAACTACTTACTTTTCAAGTATAAAGTTCTGCTGTTTGCCTTTGTATGCAGATTTCCTGTCACGAAATTATACCAATAGCCTACGGTTTATCATGTTTAATAATCAATTAGATATCCATTAGGTTCTGATGTCCAGATAGTAACGCCAGTTGCCAGAGAAACCATAAATATGTCTCCTGGTCTGTATGCAGCGCTAATGCTCATCTATAAAAGACGAAGCACAGATATGAAGAATATATTCACACTTCTATGAGTTGACGTCGGCCAGATACTGTATCATGATCGGGTGAACAGCTCTGACCATTGGCCGGCTTCAAAACAACGATGGCCCGCGTGCCCCATTCCGGCTGGGCATGCGTGACTAGATGACTAATAAATTAGAGCTGTTGACAAATTAATATACTGCCCCTTTACACTAGTCTTGACCAATGATCCATACTAACTCCGTTTTTTTATACAGCTCCCACATGTCCTAATGAATCATGTGAATGGTTTGCTCCTAAAAATAAATAACTATTATTTAACATAAACATCTGCCGAATACATTATTTGATTAATTGTGTATCAATCACAAACAATTTTACCAATTTCTTTGGCATTGTATTTCTTTCCAATCTGTTTGACTGGTAAAACTGAAGAGAAACACTGTTAATACGGTACTCACGGATGCTATAGTAAAGATCCACGTGGCTCACGCCTCCGTAGTCATGGTAGTCCTACTCCATGTGCGTTCTAATCCATTCATATCCCCGTCTGCATGCGTGTGGTCCTCACACTAAATGTATTGCAACCTACTGTGAATTCGCAGATGCAAATCATATGTACACATCACCTGCCACTGGCGGACTTCATTTCAAAAACTCTAAACTACAGGAATTGGTCGGCGCCTGTCTCTGCCCGTGCGACCTTTACACTCCTGTTACCGTGTCACAAACTGCTCGAGGGGTAGGTCGGCATTGTGCTTCTATCTGGTGGTTTGAATGACCCCTGAACCTCCGTGCACGCGCATTCGCTCAAAACACGGCCTGGGCCGTCCCAGCAAGAGCGAGACGTTGAAACAGTGTTGTTTTAATGTTGGTCCAGCGTCTTCGACGCTGGCCCAACATTAAAACAACACTGGTTCAACGTCTCGTGTTTGCTGGGGTCGGACCGCCGACCTGACACTGAGCTATAACAGGCCCCGTGACGTCATATCGCCGTAGTCCCGAGGGCTGATCAGTGATCATGGTGATGTAAGACACGAAAATATAGAATCCAGAATTACAAACAAACAGGGCTTTATATGTGAAACAGAGAGACATTATTATCTACAAAACATGCGAGGGTCGTTTTTATTGTTTTAAAATTAAATAACTTAATAACTTTGACAACGTTTTTAATCATATCTTGCAGATCTTGCGGGGGCCCTAGGGTAGTGGTTAGCACCGCTGCCTTTCACGCCAGAGTTTGGGGTTCGGTTCCCGGTCTCGGCGGTTTGAAAGAAACAAAAAATGTTTCTTCCCCATCCACGTGTGAAAGTCAGTATTGTGGGGAGCCTCCGTGACCGAGAGGTAGCGTGCTCGGCCTCAGACCGCCAGGGCTCGAATTTCGAATCCTGTGTCTGGAGGACAGTGTCATCTCAATCATCTTACCATCCTCAGGAGGTTCTCCTGGCCCAGTTTAGCCTATATGTGCACAAAGGTGGTCTAAAGCCCGATTCATTTCATTTTGCAGACGTCATTTATCAGGTTTATAGCTTCTTATCGTCCAATGAATTTGTACTTAAATAAATCCACTATTCTTTATAATTTTCATTTTGTCTTTATTATTCGTATTTTCCTAATAACCATGATAACTGATCTTTACGATTTCAGGGGTGTCTACGTCAATGTGAACATTTCACCCTGATGAGGACAGTTAGTATAGCTACACAAACGTATATCAACAATGCGCATGGTGTATAAGCCCTAGACTTCAAAGTTAACAATATTATTATTATTATGCAATACAAAAAAAAGAGGTTAAAGGTCTGCGACCTCGGGAGAAGCCTTTTGTGGGGAAGATCCTTTAATACACAAAAAACACGATGTGTCCAATATTTGCATACATTCAATGGAATAGAAGCTGGCACTGTTTCAGCAAGCACTACGCTCACATCTGGCATTGTCGCAGCATATTACTCAGAAAATGGAGTATCCGTTTTTTTATCTGATTTTGTATGACGAGAGAATAAAACTGGAATCACAGAACACTAGAACGGTTATACAAAACAAGAGAACGTTGTTTATCTTATACATGTGCCCTACACGCCGTCAACTAGTAGTACATGTACATGATTGTGTAGTATTCCAAGGATATTGCAGCCGGTCGTCAATGTTTTAGCAGTTTCAGTGTTACGCATTGCTCTCATATTTTTTAAACTTCTCACCACCGGTAGGTCAAATGTAATTTGCGCCAACAAATGGGCTTTGGTGGTCAAAGGGTTAATAAGTGTACATTTAAAGCTGGCATTGCTGACACAATGTTAATGTAAGCTTAAGAAAGCAAAGCTCCTCTAAATTATAATGATCCATAGCTTACATTATTCGTGGGGTCTTTATTTTAAATTTGTTCTGCAAAGAAAATAATTACGGTAACTGTTAATTTCTAAGGTGAACAGTTACTGCCTTTCAGAGTTGCACGACAGATACAGTCTCCACATAAGGTAGGCAATGTATATAATCATGTGACACATTTATCTATTTCACTAAACCTATTTACAGCAATGAAACTTGTAAAAGTGGACTTAATATCATGAATATGACCAAGGAATCTATAGGGATAGATTCCTTGATATGACCAACATTGGCTTGAACGAATTTTGCTGTTGTACGTTTTTATACCCTATGACCATGGATTTAGAAAAACCTCTATGCCATGACCATGATGACGGAATTATCTGCTATAGTCCTACTCGTAGTTCACGTGATATATCCTGGAAGACGGCGAATGGAAAGTGTAGCCTATAACAAGGAATATTGAAAGTGACAGGAGTGTCACTTAGGCAATTTGGTCCTATTACAATGGTGGTTATAAAGAGTATAAAAAAGTCTACTTTGTTTGTGAAAAAAACTATCATCAATAGTTAATTACACCAAACTGTAACTAATACCACTGAGAATCTACAGCAAACAGGATATGTTGGTAATTTAACCCAACGTTGGTTTAATGTTGTACGGTCGACCTACATTAAAACAACGTTGAGGTAACGTCTCATGTTTCCTGGCTTTTGGTCCTTTGCTCACATTATTAGGTATTACAGGATTACAGCTTAGTTGAACTTGTTTGTCTCAGTCATAACTGGTGCTGATTTTATTTCATGTTACCTATGTCATTACATTGTTCCGACATTAGATCGTAATAATTATAAAAATGATAATGATTATAATAATATAAAAAAAACTGACAGAAAATATGATGGGATTCGAGCTGTGGTACTTACTAATAAAAATTAGATGATACAATGCAACTTGGTTCTGTTTTCGAGTATGTTGTTTCCTTCAAATTTCTACGTCGCTGGTCGGAGAATGTTCAGTGAAATCTAGCATTTAAAGAGTTATTTCTATCCTGGTGGGTTGCGGTAACTATACAGCACGCAAGGACCTTATGTCGTAAAAAATAAATAGCTGCAATAATGCTTCACAGTTCTTAGAGAGTGTCGACTGTATAAGAAAATATAACGTTAAGTAGTTTGTCTCGTGTAGTGGGGAGAAACTAATTATCTGAAGGACTAGACTGCTAACACTCCCGCCACCAAGATACACAGCCTCAATTACAAAATATTAAAGTGCAAACGGGTAACATCACTATTTAGACATTTATCAAAAAATGATATATTTTTCATTCATTTGAAGCTGGAAATTGCGTCAGCAATTCCAGCTTCAAATGAATGGGGAATAGAAAACAAAATGGAAACAAACAACTCTGCAGTCAAAGGGTGTTCATATCACTCTTTTCCATCGTAATGTACTTTCTTATCTCTGCCAAAAAATGTAAAACACACGCTGCGGGTAGATTACATGTATAATAACGCGTTTCCTATAACAAAGTACTACAAGTACCATGAGTACTAGACGTCCATACCCAGCAGACACAAGACGTTGAATCAATGTTGGATTAACGTTGGTCCAACATCGTAACTGTGGACCAACGTTAAAGCAATCTTCATTCAACGTCTTGTGTCATCTGGGAACTGCCAAAGATTCTGTACAATCTTTGGTACTGCTTACAATATACACAAAGGAGAATACGAACGCCTATAGCCATGATTAAAAAATAATAATAATAATAATAAACTTTATTTCAAGAGGGTAACCATTTAGCAAATTTAATTGCTAATTTGCAATGGGCCCTCTAAACAATCGTTAGAACAATGTTGGTCCGACGTTACAGTCGTTGGGGCAGTATTTTGTCAACTTCGGGTCAAATTGGGTGTCTAGAATGCCATTACATCACCTATCACGGTATTGTAATCACTGGTAATGTGTGCGCCTGCATGCGTTGTATACGCAAACATTCTTAACATTGTGATACGCTCGAGCAGAGCGTTAAATTGTAGGTGGCTACGCTTTGTGAGACAAAATTGCTTTGTACTGAAATGGGTCAACAACATGCCTCATGTAATGTTATTTGTGGCTTTCTGTGGTTTTGCTAACTTTGACTGGGTGCTACTTCAAAGTCTCTTTCTTACATAGACAGACATACATGTACATAAGGCCTATACCTGTATACCATGTAATACTTTTTTACAGAGTTTCATAATGAGTTAACCATGTTAACAGTGGTTAATACAAAATAATGTCAAAAAAAGTATCCCAACTCGGCTTCAAGACAAACGAGTGTCGCTATTATCATGATCACTGTAACAATAAAAAAGTATATAATAGTCTACGGCATATCATCATGATAAACGCTGGCTAATGAACATGATGAAAGAATACGCAGTTCAAGTGATTTTACACAGCGTTTCATGTCACCATCCTTTTATGAGCGTTTTTTTCCGAGTCGGTGTACTATTTTTTTCAATGGAAGTGCCGTGAACAGGTGAAGGGTGAACATATTGCTAACCATAATAGTCTTTTTAATAATAGTCCATTATTATTTCAGAACCATAATAGGCACTTTGGTGAAGTAATTATTGGCCAATACAATATTTATATAACGGTGAATCTCAAACATATTTTTATTAATATTGTGTACATTTTGTAGAATAGTTAATTCGTTTATAATCCTTATAATGGGTGACAGACGAAATATTTCATATTTAGATCTCTATATGTTCACAAAAGGGTACATTGGAATTAAATTTCTCATTATAGCGCCGGAGAAGGTAATAACGTCGGCATGTCTTTGTGTCATGACAGAGAGGGCGCCTTGTTGTCGACTTGCCGGAAGCTGTCTGTGTACAGCAGTAAATAAAAGGGGCCGTTCTGGTTGGCTGAACGGCGAAGGTATCCGTCATGACTCATCCACCGCCTCCGCAAGTGCAGTCAGGTACCAATCAGAAAACACGAGACGTTTTGCCAAAGCTGGAGCAATGTTGTGCCCGCAACATTAAACCAGCATTGGCTCCACGTCTTCTATTTGCTGGGCAATCCAGCATGAATCCTATTTATTACTCATTATACTACCATCAGCTCTAACTCTCATGACCAATATAATAAGCCTGCAGGGACAATAACACAGAATAAAAGGCATTCCGCAATGCTGGCTCAATGCCGGGCCAGCGTCTTCGATGTTGACCTGACATTGAGCAGGCTTGATTCGGTATCGGGACACGAAGCGATTTGTTATTAAATGAAAACGTTAGTGCCATAAAACAATATATTTATACTCATTATATGTCCCAATAACAATACAATTGAAACATAGGGGTCTATGTCATTATTTTAGGCTTTTATCAGGTTTATTCAAATTATTGTTATGGCGGAGGCATAGACAAATAAATAATTTATAATGTAAAAAATATATTTTTATAATATTATACCGTATATTAAAATGCTAGACATCAGTGTATAAATGTATAACCTATATCTATATATTGCGTGAAGGGTTTGAAGGATTTTAATGACTATTCATATCATTGCTCATTGTTATTATTTGTTATTATTCAGCTATTATCAGATTATATAATATTATCGAACGCGGAGATTGCATAACTAGACAAGCAGGCTTATAATAATTGATTAATAAAGACCACCCGCGTCTGTATTATTCCATTTTATGAAATGATATGATATCCTGCCATGGCTGCCCAGCAAGCACGAGACGTTGAAGCAATGCTGGTATGACGTTGGGCCAGCGTCGTAGACGCTGGCCCAACGTCATACCAGCATTGGCACAACTTTTCGTGCTGGCTGATGATGCTGGTAATATCATGCCTATACACCATGTTATTATATCACGGGGCTATTTATACGACACATGGTATCTCTGTGCTTTAACCTGTCATTGTGCCAGGTAATGCCATGTCATGAAAGGGGTCCAGTCATACAGAAAAATGACAAATGACGCATGTGTGCACGGATGCCAAAGCCAAATAATAATGTGACGTTTGTGTTCTCCAGTTACAGAAGTACCCCGATCACATATCAACTGTCAACAACATGACAGAAAACGTAAAGGGTTCCAGAGGCAATGCCAGTATAATGTTGGGATGGCGTTGGTAAACGGCTTTCTGGCATGACAGTTTAGCAAAATCAAAATAAATGCACTTCGGTTTTATGTCAACTTTCAAAGACATCGGATGTGCGATCATTTTTACAGTCATCCATACAAGACTATTCAGTTATTATCACAATATTTTTTGTTGAAGTTTTTTTTCTGAGTTTGTGGACAAGAATACTATTCCAGTACTCTAGTCATGCTTTTCTCTGTAGCGCTATGAGCAGATGAGACGATTATATACCCCCCCCCCCCCCCCCCAAAAAAAAGCCCATCTCATGCCGCATGGGAATGGGGATATTCCAGTCAATTCAAATTCAAATGTGAGATCACAATTTGAATTGAGTGAAGTTGCCAATGTCTACGTTGTTCTTCTGTAAGACATAAATTCGTGCAAAAAAATAACAAAATTGAAGAATTTCCAATGACTTTCTTCTTCAAAAACATGTCATGGATAGCTATAAAGTTTTAAATTTGCTATCGAGTAGAAGCAACCACACAAAGCATGAGCATTTAGAATCGGCCTGCTGCTGAACGTTGTCATGTGTGATTAAAATCCAAATAGTCAATATGTGTTAATAGGCCTAGATGCGTCTTTGATCAGCCATGTATAATTAATAGCTGGGAAGCTAAACAGATTATCATTAAGGACAATAATTAGTAGCAGCTACATACGCCAATATTTACATGATTAGCCTCCCTATATAGATCGTCTTTTTAAAATTATCAATAAAAAAATACATCACAAAAAGAACTGTTTGTTCAATGATGCAAGTGGAATCGATTTTAGCCAAGATTAACCATCAATGCGCTAAAGTAGAATACTTTATTTTTTCACCCACTTGAAGTTGTGTCTCGCTACCGCGACCCACAACTTCAAGTGTGTGAAAATTACTGATTTTTCTTAATTTGACACCAAATATTGCTTATGTGTTTCTCGGTAAAAAGGCTAAGATGAAAGACAATAACGTCCCCTTGGATATGAAAGGGTCTATCTGCCACTTTGGAAAGTGGCAGATACACCCTTTCATATCCAAAGGGACGAATTGGTGGATCAATCATATCTATATTTGATCTGTGAAATGAGTGTAGTATATAATTGAAGTCACCATACTAATTATGCCGCGATAATATAAATATAGTGAAGTGCTGTGATTAACTTATTTTTTATAAGAAATTATTACCCTGTGGTAAAATTTCACCATCTACTCATATACAAGATATAGCTTTCAATTTGAACATTTTATCATAAAGGATTATATAATCTGGAGCTGTTTGTAATAATTTCTTACTAATTGTTTCTAATTATCACAATTATTAGATTATCATGTTATGTTATCATGGTTATGGCATGTTATGTTTTACGTTTTAAATACTCATTTTCTCGTCACGAACATCCTGATTTTGGCTGTTGATCAAATTGGTGGTTAACGTGCCAATTATCGAATTTTCTCTAGAAGGTTAGCTTGAATTAGCAGATTACTGTATTAACCTGTTACTTGCTAATATTCAATAATCGTTTTAGTACGTTTTATTACTATCAAATAATCTAACTTATTGGGAGTGAATGTGTGCTTAGATAACAAGAATATTTGTCTAAAAGTAACCCTTTGATCGCTGAGTTTTTCAGGTGAAATTTCACTCACTTGAAGTTGTGGATCGCGTCAGCGAGACACAACGTCAAGTGAGTGAAATTTCAACTAAGTTATTCAGGTTTGACAAAATTGGGGATCAAATGTTTTCAAATTTTACTGTAATGAGACATATTTTACTCACAAAAATGTGATAATAGAAAGGTTGGGCACGATTCTGGTCGTGAACAGCGCTCAAAGAGTTAACCCTTTGCCTGCTAATCACTAAAATAGTCGTTTTTAATCTGTTTTATTAGTCGATTAAACCACTGCTATTGGGAATGAAATGACGGTTTAAACAGCAATATGATTTAGCCTGAGTTAGCCTAGTATTGCTCAAATTTAATTGGAAGCGATAAATGATTACAATATACAATATACGATTTTTTTTCAACCTGGTCAAGAATGTTATATGATTTTTACGCTGTAATTAAGATTTTTTTAAATTAAGAAATTTACTAATATTTTTTATTCACAACCCAGCAAACATGAGACGTTCAACCAATTCTGGTGTATTGTTGGCACACCGTCTTCGACGTTGGCCCAACATGACACTAGAATTGGGATGGGAGAACGTCTCATGTTGGTTGGGAACATTGTGTCATTTTATCATTATCCAGCCATTGTTGTGATAACACGTTGTCCAAAAGTAAGAGACAATATATTCTATAGGCGTGACTATATCATCAGCTCATGGCACACTGCGCCGGTCGAGATGCGTTCAATAGGTAAATCATGCAAACGAAACAAAAAATACCTATCAATCATAACAAAACAATGGTACAGCTTATACAGAATACAAAAAACCATTGAATAACCTACCCGGCGAGTAGAGAGTGGAATCGTGTAATCCCAGGAAGGCGATATGCGGCGTTAATCCAAACAAGGAGAGTTGAGATTCATGATGAATCCATCACAGTCACAGTCACAGGCCGTGAACAGGTAAATTCAGGTAGCGAGGTTTCCGCTATGCCACGGTTTTAATGAGTTTAATGAAGGTCTCCCGTATCTATCCAAATATATGTGTATCCCTCATTAATCCAATGTGTAGTTAAATTGATAGACTTTATCTAGGTGTGTACTGACAGCTGATAATTATTGAACTACAAGCGCGCAGAGTATATATGACATACGGGTTCTGCTGCCTCGCTGTGCATGTGCTTCTGGTCTGGAAAGACGAACGCTTCATGGCTTCAACCGGCGATATATACACCGCCTCGATACAGCGCTGTGAAAATAGAGTGTCCGGGTTTAAATTATATTTCTCAGCAGACACAAAACATTTGCATAACATTTGTACAATGTTGGACCAACGTCGAAGACGTTGGGCCAACATTGTACAAATGTTATGCACATGTTATGTGTTTGCTAGGTTATTATCAAATCAACACTTTCCACAGATGGCGCCGGCTCAGCGCTGGATTAACGCTGGACTAACATTACTGACGTCAGTTTGACGCTGATCCATCGCTAATCTGACGACAACTGAGTCAAAGGAAATATTTAGGTTATAATATGCTTTAAAATAGCACATAAATAATAATACTATTATTTTAAAATTGTTATATTGCCTAGATGCATCAAAAATATTACTTTTTATATTATAACAACATTGATTCGCTGAGTCCTGGAAAATAACAACAAACTTAATTTCATCTGAACTACAAAAAAAATATTCCTTTTTAAATATCAATACTATTATTTAAAAGTATTTTTTTAACTTACTTAAAAATTGGGAACTGCTCAACTCACCTGCTATTAAATACTGGTAATTATTATTATTGTGCGCGTTGAACGTTACTCCGTTTAAATCGTGATTGTCAAAAGGCAATGACTCTTACTTTGTATTGTTAGTGTGACATTATCATGATTATGATTGTATTGTTAGTGTGACATTATCATGATTATGATTTGGCGCAGCATGTGTGCCCGAGCAGTGGTCGTGGTTCTGTTGGCTTTACCTAGCCAGCGAACACAGGTGCGACGCCGCAAATCGATCTCCGCACGACTGACTCAGCAAGTCCAAGGACGCCAAAATCAGGCACCGTGAAATTTAAAATAAAATCATTAAATTCGCGTTATTTTAAACAGTATTGTTTTTAAAATAATTCACGATTTATTTTTGGGAAATATGAAGCATTATATTGATGCGACGTTGTGTACGATTTGCCCGATTCGTGACGTAATTTTGATTGAATTAAAAATACCGTTGGAGTTGAAGAGCGGAAGGAGGCTCCCTCCCCCTCCCCTTAGTCATACCAGCCAATAGGAGGCGTCGGCAGCACGCTGATTCATAGCTGGACCAACGTCGCAGACGTTGGCCCAGCTATGAATCATCGAGCCCCCTCCCCTGGGCTACGCATGGCCTTTACCAGTGCATGCGTGACGAGCCGTGTTTTGCGTTGTGCAGTAATAATTGTGCACGTACTGACAATATGTCAGTAAACGTAGACGACAAAGAATTACTTATACAGCGGGAGGGGCGGTGACTTGGTTCATAGTACCCGAGTGATACCTCCGGTTTATGCAAATTAATGAGTGTCACTTTGCACGTGAAACGAGGTGTTTTCCGAGAGGAGTTATTTATTTTTTTTAAGATTTTATAATATTTTTCATTACCCACGAGTACTTTCTGTTATGCTTTCAACAATGATACACATGGCGCTTTGAGCACGAAACTGCTAAGCAATGGAAAATACTAACTAAACAATTCGAAATAAAGTATTAATAGAAATTGCATAATATGTATTATGCGTTTCTGCTATATTATAAAGTTCCATACAACCCTGAAAGAAAAGTTGTGACTGTTCACTTAGAAAGGAACATCTAAGCATCAGTGTTTCATTTGTGAAGATAGAAAACCGAAACATAATTTATTTTTCAAATCAAATTAAACAGTAATTTATTCAATAAACTGTAAAAGGACAGTCTTAGATATGCCAGCTGTAGAACCCATACCTTTTATTACAGTAAATGTGAAATATTTATGAGCCGAATATAACAGTTCAATATAAGCAGCTATATCCTCAAATCAAGTATTATTATAATTTTTTCCGACTTAATTAATAACGGTAGACTAAGTCTCGTCATAAGCCGGATGAGTCATGTCATAGTCATTGTTGAGACGATCTCACCAGAGTCTAAATGTAAACAAAATCGTCCCTGACTGAATTGCTCGACAAGTATTTAATGTGTGACTAAGACATTAAGTCAAGTGAGGATAATTTGACGTCACCACATGAGCATGGTGAAAACGCGTAACCCAGAAAACACAAAACATTTGTATAACATTCATACAACGTCGGCCCAGCGTCGAAGACGTTGGGCCGGCGTTGTATGAATGTTATACAAATGTTTTGTGTTTTCTGGGGAGGTATGTGTGTCATTGTGGAATTCACCCGGCTAAGTATAGATATTATAGACTTTCTATATATATGCGCCAAGTAGGCGCAGACACCGGTACGTTATTTCTTGGCTATTTTTAATCTGAATCGATCCTGATATAAATTAGAATGATGCGTACATTTTGAGATGTATGCGCCACAGGTTCAATACAGTACTAGTATACCACTAGGAGTCCGTATGTGCACAGAGCGTGATGCGTCACGCTTCACGCGTACGTGGCGTCATAGTTTCAACATGAGGCTACAAAACCAAGTTGAGAATCACGTTCATTCAAATTTGATGCACCAGGTTTTTACCAGGATGCGTCCGAAAAACTCGGGACAATGGACCTTTGTTGTGTTAATGCTGGTCCATCGTGTACGACGCTGGCCCAGCATAGAAACAATCAACGGTCGATTTTCCCGTATTACTAGAGCTATTCTCAATTTTAATTTGACCGAGAAATGCAGATCAAAAATAATCCTGAGGCAGTTTATACTCCTACTCGATAGTGTTGTTAAAATATTTTATAGTAAATCATTGGGTATGTCTACCGTCAAATTTGGAATAATGATGTGGAATTAAATCACAAGCGTTTGCCTTCACACGTAGAGAAGTGTGTTCATTTAATCATCATCATCACTATGGTTCATAGTACCCGAGTGATACCTCCGGTTTATGCAGATTAATGAGTGTCACTTTGCACGTGAAACGAGGTGTTTTCCGAGAGGAGTTATTTATTTTTTTAAAGATTTTAAAATATTTTTCATTACCCACGAGTTTTTTCTGTTATGATTTCAACAATGATACACATGGCGCTTTGAGCACGATACTGCTAAGCAATGGAAAATACTAACTAAACAATTCGAAATAAAGTATTAATAGAAATTGCATAATATGTATTATGCGTTTCTGCTATATTATAGAGTTCTATACAACCCTGAAAGAAAAGTTGTGACTGTTCACTTAGAAAGGAACATCTAAGCATCAGTGTTTCATTTGTGAAGATAGAAAACCGAAACATAATTTATTTTTCAAATCAAATTAAACAGTAATTTATTCAATAAACTGTAAAAGGACAGTCTAAGATATGCCAGCTGTAGAACCCATACCATTTATTACAGTAAATGTGAAATATTTATGAGCCGAATATAACAGTTCAATATAAGCAGCTATATCCTCAAATCAAGTATTATTATAATTTTTTCCGACTTAATTAATAACGGTAGACTGAGTCTCGTCTTAAGCCGGATGAGTCATGTCATAGTCATTGTTGAGACGATCTCACCAGAGTCTAAATGTAAACAAAATCGTCCCTGACTGAATTGCTCAACAAGTATTTAATGTGTGACTAAGACATTAAGTCAAGTGAGGATAATTTGACGTCACCACATGAGCATGGTGAAAACGCGTAACCCAGAAAACACAAAACATTTGTATAACATTCATACAACGTCGGCCCAGCGTCGAAGACGTTGGGCCGGCGTTGTATGAATGTTATACAAATGTTTTGTGTTTTCTGGGAAGGTATGTGTGTCATTGTGGAATTCACCCGGCTAAGTATAGATATTATAGACTTTCTATATATATGCGCCAAGTAGGCGCAGACAGCGGTACGTTATTTCTTGGCTATTTTTAGTCTGAATCGATCCTGATATAAATTAGAATGATGCGTACATTTTGAGATGTATGCGCCACAGGTTCAATACAGTACTAGTATACCACTAGGAGTCCGTATGTGCACAGAGCGTGATGCGTCAAGCGTCACGCTTCACGCGTACGTGGCGTCATAGTTTCAACATGAGGCTACTAAACCAAGTTGAGAATCACGTTCATTCAAATTTGATGCACCAGGTTTTTACCAGGATGCGTCCGAAAAACTCGGGACAATGGACCTTTGTTGTGTTAATGCTGGTCCATCGTCTACGACGCTGGCCCAGCATAGAAACAATCAACGGTCGATTTTCCCGTATTACTAGAGCTACTGTATTCTCAATTTGAATTTGATCTGAGCAATGCAGATCAAAAATAAACTTGAGGCAGTCTGTACTCATGGAACTCGATAGTCTTGTCAAAATATTTTATTAAAAATCATCGGGTATGTCTACTGCTAAATTTAGAATAATGAGTTAATGTGGAATTAAAGCCA
Organism: Flabesymbios commensalis; assembly: GCA_964017125.1. Taxonomy (NCBI): domain Eukaryota; kingdom Metazoa; phylum Annelida; class Polychaeta; order Terebellida; family Flabelligeridae; genus Flabesymbios; species Flabesymbios commensalis. The sequence goes on along the minus strand of OZ024909.1, from coordinate 54,501,088 downwards.
CAAGCATTTGCCTTTACACGTAGAAAAGTGTGTTCATTTAATCATCATAATAAACCCGTAACACAGAAAGCTAACCCTCTAAGCGCTAAAAACGCTTTTTCATCTGTTTTATTAGAAGGTTAAATTACAGTTATTGAGAAAGAAATGAACACTTAAACATAAATATTTTCAAATATTTCGTCTCAATTTGAACAAATGTGAGTAATTTTCACCCACTTGAAGTTCAAGTGGGTGAAAATTTAAATTGTATAATGTAGCGATTCAAGGGTCAAGCAAATCACATAAAATGTACTCTGTCCTCGACACTGGCCTAATATTGCGAAATCTATGTGCTTCAGTTTGACAACATCGACGTACATGCATCAAATAAAATGCAGCAGGCACGCTTCTAGTTGTCATGGTAATGACACAGACGTACTTAAAAATCACATGGAAAATACATTTTAACTGTTGTAACCACTGCAAATAAATAATGGACAGAACATAGCAACAGCGAAAAATAGTCAATGCGTCTCAGCAAGAAATCTATAGATTCCTTGGTCTCAACAAGGAGGTTATCTATAACCTCCTTGGTCTCAGTCATATAGCCTAGTGTGATACAGTGTACACTTTTTCTAATTTACATTGGTACACACGTACGCATTACCAACAATATCCCATATATTGCTCATTATAAGTAAACAGTGCGCAAACACAGTAATAAGAAGTGAAATCTACAAGAGAGAGAGAGAGAAAGCTGAGATAAATATATAGAAGAGGACAAAATTGTATAGCATTATTTGAAAATTAATATGCTTTTCGGTTTTTGAACCGTGAACGTGCGAAACTATAAGGCAGCAGTTAGTTAAGGAGCAGTTAAACACCCAGAACACTTAATATGTCTACATAATTTGGATGTAGATCACAAAGAGTTGACACTAAAGGTCAGATAAACATTTTTTGGTTCATCCCATCATAGGGCTGTTATGTATGCAAAGACAAACAGCAGTAACTGCTTACTTTCTAAGTAAGCAGTTACTGCTGTTTGTCTTTGCGCATGACTGTTATCCCTGGTTGTTTGTTTGTTAGTCCGAGGGGATCATCGGTAAGTCTTATCCAGATAGGAAGCAATTATGGCCCAGCGATGGCGTGAATCTGGGCCAGCTTCTTAGACGTCGATGCTACATTGGTGTAAGGCTGGCCGATCTTAAGGCTGAGAATCTATTTGAGAAGAAGTTTAGACGTGTTATCTTCACTTAGGAAAATAGCGGTCGGACTCATTTGAACCAGAGGAATCCAATAGGACATCGTGTCTTTTTCTGTATCAGAATATAGTGATTTAAATGCAACTTTGTTGCATTGTCAATCATTGGTTTTTTTTTATTTTACAGAATTACAGAATATAATAAATTAACCGGTGAAAGTTCGGGATAAATACCAGCGTTAGCTTGGTATGTTGTGATGATGTAAGGCGATCAAGGATTGGTTTGTTGCGTCACGTGTTTATTTCCTCTGCTGGATTGGTTCGCGGAGGGGGCTGTTAACCCTTGAAGCGCTGAAATATTTTCATGTCAATTTGTAATCATCATACATGTCTTCGTTAGCTCTTTCCGCTTCACTTGAATACCTATCTTAAAGGTCTATGTTTATCATGATTATTATAAATATTTTACTCTTTCAGTGCCGGGATTGACATTACCGTCAGATTCTGACGTCTAAAGTCGGTCCGCGCACTAAAAGGGTTAAAACATTTAAGTGTTAAAGTAACAACAGTGATTTTTTACAAACTTTATGTAGTGTCTAGCAATCGCGATTCACAACTTCAAATTTGTGAAAAATATATACATGAAATTCTGTGATAATATATTATGTGAATCCACACCTGAAATACACCATTTGTACAAATCCTCTTACAATGCTCTTTATTGATGTGCACAAATACACAGACATAACATATAGATTCTAAAGGGTTGAGTGAATCGTGAAGTTATAATACGGTTAGAACAAACACATCTGAATCTAAAACATGGGCGGGTCCAAAATACAGAAAATTCAATAATCAAAACTTTGAAGATAGTTTTCTTGCTATCATCAGCAATGAAAAATCATTGTATTTGTTTCTTGATTTAAAGTTTGGTTCTTGATTTTGTATCGCGACTGTACAACCTGTATAATTATTTTTTTATCATGATAGCACTCAAAAACATATCGGTGTTATTATTTGTTTACATTGGACATTACATTGTGTCATAGCAAGCCTTTCCTATATACATGATATATGTGATCATTAAATGAACCTCAAATTAATTATGTGCAAATCACCCCTGTACTGTGGACCTAAAGTATCTCATCTCATTTGAGTGGCACATAATACACTGTAAGAGATTAAGTATCTGGAGTGTGAGTTTATTGAGGCTGTATTAGACCATCCAGTTATAATTAGATGAAATCTCACAACACAATATTGCAGAGTAGCCTATACACCACAGGTGGGCAAGTGAGACTGATACAATGAAGCCAGCAACCCTTCCTACACTGTCTCAATGTTGGACCAACGTCGGAGACGTTGGTCCAGCATTGAGGCAGTGTAGGGCATTTATCGTCATTTTCTGGGTGGGTCAATATATAACTCCAAGTCCACGTTACATCATCAGAGTGGAGTGACGCCTCGGGCGATGGCTGGGTGATGGTCCCTATACATAACTACACATTAGCCCAATACTGGGCTAATATCACAGGCGTTGGTCCACCATTGGCGCCGCATTGGGACAATGTGTCTTATTAGCTGTTGTTACCGTGGGACCCACCCATCACTCTCTGTAGTAAATAGCCTCAAACCACACAAAAGGAAAATTAACAATGACAACATTGAGTTACCCGTTAGCAGCGTCAACCGATTAGCAATAATTTCATGTCATCAACATCGCTATGTATGAGCTATATTTTGCTTATTAGGATTTGGATACTTAGCACGTGTGCTGTTGAACGTTTTTTTTATGTTTTTATGCATTTGTGATGTATCAGTACAATAAATAAATACCCAAAAAGTTCATCATACGTGTAGATTTATATGCTCCGTGCACACAATTAAAATTAAATTAATTTGAAATTATATTTGTTTATTGTGTTCAAGTATATGTTGGACTCCACCATTTAAACGAAAAATCTTCCACACACGTTTTCTCTTCCCTTAAACTGGTAACCGATTTGATTGCAACATGTGCATATCAACATAACAGCCTCAATATTATAATGAAACCATATATCATTGGAGGGGGGGGGGTGTTATTAGCATCTTTAGTTATCGTAACATTCTATTTTTTCCTCGAATCCTCAACAAACCACTTGGCAAACAGCAGTAACTGCTCACTTGAAAAGTAAACAGTTACTGCTGTTTGCCTTTGCACTATGGTATTGTACTTGATAATAAAGGCATTCGATAAAAGTAGGTCATAGTCACGACTTCGGGTTTCCTTCTGTCGTGATATTGCCATGATTATGCAGAAAGCGACAAGACAAGACAAGACAAGAAGTTTATTCTGGGGTTTAAAGAAAACATGCAGAATGCCAGGCGTACACCCGACTTTACATATAACACATTTTAAACTTATTACACATAACTTTTATACATAATGTTATTAAAATACAAGTATTTGATTTTTTAGAACATGTAGTAAATATAAATGCGAAGTAAAATAATATTAGTACTTCGAGGCATCATTTTTAACATAAATATATCTATAGTCAGGGCCCATTTTCGAAATTTCTGACTTGGTATGGCTTTTATTAGTAGAATTTAGCATGCAGTTGTTCTTACACAATTTGGGAACGCTGATTCCAAATCTGCCCCATGCCAAGCTATATTTGTGTTTTTCTTACTCAAAATTCAAAAACAAAATGGCCGCCAAAATTAGTGAAAATGTCACAACTTTATATCACGACTTGGCTTACAATAAACTTTAAAACATCATTTTGGTGTATTAAAACCCACCTGAGCAACATACTTATAGTCCCCTGAATTTCACCTTGTGCGTTTGTCGCTAGAGAAAAAAATTCAAAATGGCCGCCACTGCAAGGCAATGTGCTATAACTCTGCTTCCAAATAACGTAGAGATGTGTTTTATGTGTCTACATATAGGTTTCTCACACCCGGGAAACCAATTCAGAGCCGTGATAACATCTATTATCAATATTTCACAAAGTTATGGGGGAAAAACAAATGTTGCGCCAGGAAAACGACACATCGTAGGCCGATGTGATAATAATGATTTCTTTCATAAAGTCATTATTTCACATTTAGAAGCCGAGAGAAACAAACGTAATATCCGGAATGTTGTAAAAATGTTTAGACTATTGACACAACATATTTTATGATTGTTGATCACTGTCCGGCACTAAATAACCTGTCGCTCACCATATATCCGTTTTAGGCCTATCAGTATGTGGCCTATGTGATATCCACCTGCATCGTATTTTTACAGTACCGTAAGGAAGAAAGCAACAATTTAAATGTGCATTGGCCACGGGTGGCACCCTCCTGCCCAAACCCTGTACTAGGGTTAAGCAAAACATGAAGTTAATCCATCAAGGTGGTCTGCATAACCATCGCAATAATGACACACATACACGTTCCGTTCCTATTGAGACAAGAAGTCGTTTAAATATAACCATTTTGATTCTAGTAACTAGGTATATTGTGCTGGTTAAAACGTGCACATCACATAAAATATATGTTTCTCAATCGGATTGACAATTTACATAATCTTAAAAATAGTATCATCTTACTTTTTATATTTTTGATCAGAATAGATACCGTACAAAAGCCTGGTAATGCGCTGATAACACAGTTTTCAGACATAATTGAGCAAATAAAATCCCAACCATCGGCTCAGAGATCCACACAAAACAGTAATGTAGGCTACACATATTTCTACTCCCCTAACCTGATTGAGACAGATGATATCACCATCAATAACTATGATAAAATACAGTTACACGATATCGGAAATCTGTAATTTGGTGCAGAAGTTGACTTATATATGTTTTGGGCATATAAGATTGATGGTTGAGGACACGCTAGGGTAATGTTAAAAATACTGACGATGAATTTATTTTATAAATATAGTATGAACATACCGTATCATCAGAAGATGTTAGTAACTAACCTAGTCTTGGCAACTAAATGCTATAGAGTGTCATAAACAAGTCACCAAAGATTATCGGGTACACTATTGATACAAGATATGATGCAGAATATGTGGTAATTGGGGCAATAATACCATTTGTAGCACGATCAGGATGTTTTTATGAAGATTAACATAAAATACAAAAACTTTCTAGATGTGGTCGTGATATGGTAGAATGTATGAGGAATCAGTAGGTTCTGGTCATGCATGCTTCTAATCAGATATAAGCTCTCACTCTCACATAATATACAATGACCCAACAGGTTCAGTTGTGTCTGGAAGTGGTATGGGAGCGACCACCCTATTTTGCAGGATGAGGTAGCAATGTGAATGACAATAAGTCTCACCATATATAGAGTGATTAAATCATATGATGGACGTGAAGATATTTAGGTCCATAATAACTACTAACTCCTCCAGACATAGTAGATTAATTATCATTCATACAGAGTATTTATTACTTTTCTATTACATTCTTTTGTAATAAACATTGATCATCTAATAATCTATGCAAGACACATGTATCCTACATCAAAAACATTCCCATGCACACTGCGATGTTATCTCAGATGAATATATAACATAAAGTACATAATCAGGGAGAAGGGCAATACAGTTTCGGTTCAATGTTCAAATTCACCACTTTTGGTAAAGAACAATGCCATTCAACTATGCAATGAACACTAGTATTTAAGTGTGAAAAATACTGAGGTACATGATAAGACGTTAAATGTTATTACGGCAATCAAACTGTCAGATATTGACAATATGGTAGTCGTAGGAAGTGATGTAAACTTGCTCATTCTGCTTTCGAAACGTTCTCATCATAGCAATGCCTAGCTGTGTAAACCTGGAACTGGTGATATTTATCGTACCATTCAACCGTCTCAATGGCTTCCACAACACCAGCACATCAATTCTAAAAGAAAGACATTTAAATTAATTCATAAACACCCATAACTAAAACTTAAGCCAGTTGGAGTACTTCAATGTATCCTCTTCGTCAATAACCCCTGCCACAAAAAGTGGATATTGTTTCCCTTGTATTTTAGGCCTGTTTTGCAATAAATACAGCTCTGGCCAGATAACAGTATTATAAACATCTCTGAGACTGTGGTTGGAGCTTCATTGATGGACAACTGCAACTAGTTCTCGTGTAAAAGCTTCCTGCTCAACCTGAATAACTCACATTTAGCTTGATTAAGTGTGAATTAGGACCACGAGAAAGTAGCCGATGACATCCTATCAAGGAGTCGCTACATCAATTCCGAAGCTGCACAAATATACGATCAATATATTGATGAGGGTGACTATTCTAGCATTATCATTATGCAAGATGATGGCATTCATGCAAATCTGAGATATACACAGCAAGCCTATGTAGCTACAGTGATGAAAGTAACACATGCTATTTTTTTGCAATTTCCTCATAGTTAATGTGTTGTTTTTAAATATTCTAATTTTTGCTTTCCCTGTAATTACATGCAACATGGAAGTTGAGTTTTTTATGCTGTGTAATTTTTTTGTATCAGAAAACTATTTAAGTGCCAAAAATAACTTCCTACGACATTTAGAAAAATGGCTATTGTACTTGCTGTATAATTGGCGGCCATATTGGATTTATTCTCAGAAACTACATGTAAGTTAAAAGTTAGAGGTTATTACTGTATTGTACTAGATTTATTGGTATTAAAAACCTATAATTAGCCACCAAAAACAACTTTTTATGACTTTTAGAAAAACGTTATAGTGAAAGTTGACCAGGTCTTAGAACATGAAATTCCTCAAAACAAAAATCTTATTTTGAACACGAAAGTCAAGTTTATATGTCCGCTGTGCACCCAGACATGATGTATAATCATGATAATTGAGACTTTATCTGCTATTTTGGCGGCCATTTTGTTTTGCAATTTTGAAAGGGAAAAACTAAAAATAGAGCTTGGCATGGGGAAGATTTGGAATCAGCATATCCTAATTGTGTGAAAACAACTGCATGACAAATTCTACTAAGAAATGCCTTACAAACTTTAAGAATGCCTCTTTTTGAAAAATGGGCCCTGACTACTAATTCTAACGTATGCATGTTTTCAGGTACATTCCAACAAACACGATACTTCGCCAGCGCCGGCTCAATGTTGGCTCAATGTCAACGACGGTAGCCCAACACTGAAACAACACTGAACCAATGCATCGAGCTCGCCGAGATGTGACGTGAAGCAAACATCTATCTATCTATCTAGCAAACTTCACTCACTGACTCTGATACCAAAGGGTTTGCAATTGGATTCAAAGCTTGTATCTTGACCTTCTCACCCGAAGCGGGCTTTCCGCATTCCAATAGGGCGTGTTTAACACATCGCTCACCCTTCACTCTCACGATAAGAGACCCGTGACGCAGGAACAAAAATTCAAATTCAATTTTTGTGCCAAACTTATTGTCTATTTATATTAAGTTTTCTTACACATTATGCTATCTGTCTTAATATTAAATTAAATTAAGTTCCCCTTCGAACACGTTGACACAATTTTACCCTTTGCCTTTTTTTAATTTTTGACCCAGTTTACGTTGTGTCTCGCTACCGCGACCCACAACTGGGTGGAAATTACTCGTCTTCGTTTAATTTGAGACAAAAATTCTAAATGTTGCTGTTGAAACATACATTTCATTCCCAGTAACAATTATCTAATTTGATGATAAATCGGATTTATAACGATTATTTGCCCTTGTCCTGCTGGATTGCTTGCTAGTATTTTTCATTAAAATATTTATTTTATGAAAAATAAATATATCTGTAACGATGAATTATTTGAATAATTAAGCATCTACCAGAAGATATCCTCTGGAAACCGTATATATACGAGTTTAGAAAGAAAAGGGTTGAAATAAATTTGAAAACACCTGACGCCGCTATTAGTTGTCAAAGGGTTATCCTAACCAGGTTTCATTGATAACAGTTTACCAGCAGGTTATGCAGACAAATCATAGCCGAGACTGCTGTATAATCAGTGTATAATTAAGTGTAATCTACGATGTAATTAACATCAGTTGACGTACGGGCTAATACAACACCACTACTTTTACAAACAGTTCTGTCGTCCGGATTTCTATCAATATATCCACCCATGCCCTCATGCGGGTAAAGTCAACTAAAACGTTATTTAATTTGATAATACGTCATTGTGGATTCAATTATAAAATTGTTTATAGTTTTGTCTTATCGAAGGTTTAAGCTGAAAATTGCGTTATAAATTATTGTCCACTGCAAATGGAAGTGAAAATAAAGGAAGAGGGTGATTTGATAGTCTTAATTAACATGATATAATTATAATGCTAAGAGGCAGGTTAGGAATGAAATGACCTATTTAAATATAACGTACGGTATTGCAGACGTTATTGCGACGTTGAATCAACGTCGCGACAACGCCGTGTTCTCATTGGGTTGCACCCATTCATTAGACAGGGATGCTGACCATCTACCAATATACATACGCCACGCCCTACTCTTATGAATAGATCGGTTTCGAGCTCGATACCCGTTAATCCCATCTGTGTTAATCTCCTCTCGATATCCATAGACGATCACGTTAATGTCGGCCTCGTCGAGATAATGTTGAAACCAGTGGATCGACGTTAATTTCATCCAGCTATAATCCATCGCTGCGCTAATCTATTCTTTCATTCAGCAAAATGTTCAGTCATACAGAGCGATTCTTTCTTATAATAACTATAGTAATAACAACTTTACACGTGATACCTTATTATACATTTTTATTCAAATCCTACTCAGTGATCAAAGTTACGTTCACATATTCACGAATACGAATATAAATTTTATATTCCGAATATAATTGTACGAGATGCAAATTAAATATACACCACATTAATTATTTCTTTGCTACGGGTCAAATCCGAACACCATTATGAATAATTGACGATAACCATGATGAAAGAAAATAACGTTCTCCGTAAAATTAACTTATTATATTGGTATACAGCTGTGAATATTTTATACAATAAAAACAAAAATATATGTTCTTGCTAAAACTGACATTCGTGAAACAAATAAAACATTTTTTCTTCTGCTCATTACACGTATTCTGTATTTGTATATACATGATTGTACAAAGCTCCAGACAACACTGCTCTGAAAAGGCAAAATGAGGTATCTGCATGGCGGAATACTGGGCTAACATTTCTGATTCATAAAAAAATATCAAAAGTTTTTTACACTTTTTTCGTAGACATTCATTGTTCGCACCTTAATATGTTTGTGTCGAATTTTTACGTAAGAGTAAATATATACCAATAACATATGTATTCAAATGAATCAGATTAATTAATCAGATTACATCGAAAAAAACACTTTGGTTTCCATGGTTAATACGAAAGTATTCCAGCTATTTAGGAGTTAAATGTCATTCAGAGCTAGATTAAACACAAACTGATACTCATCACTGCTCATCATCTGATTTATTAGTCTCACAATCACCAAGAAATTATTCGAAGCTCATTACATGTTTTAGTGAGTAAACATACATCAGTCTTTATGACCTTTTTTACGTCACTTCATGATTTTTGACTGAGAAAGGGAGTTCTGATGCCGAGATTCTGATTTTGTTCCCTCAGAAAAGGAGAACAATTTTAGCATGTGTGACAATGCGACCTTTTATGAATGCGTCAAATTCGTCAAATAACAACGTGCCTGTATGTTTGTTCCTTTTAAACTGGGGTGATCGATAGGATACTAATATAATAACATTTGCGAATTTTGCCTACTTCACAGATCCGACTTCACACTTCCCACTTCTGACTTCACACTTTCCACTTCCGACGCCCCACGTCCCACTTCTGACTTCACACTCTCACGTGAGTATTGCGGTTAGTCTATATTACTAAAACCCAGGGAGGCTTCCTACTTCTCACTTCCGACTTCACTCTTTCGACTTCTTACTTCCGATTTCCCATATACGACCTCTGACTTCCCACTTCCCAATTCCCACTTCCCACTTCTGACTTCCTACATACAACTTCCGACTTCACACTTCTGACTTCACAATTCTGCCTTCACACGTCCCACTTCCGACGTCACACTACCCACTTCTGACTTCCCACTTTCAACTTCACACTTCCCATTCCCGACTTCTCACCCCAGACTTCCAATTTCTCACTTCTGACTTCCCATTTACGACCTCCGACTTCCCACTTCCCAATTCACACTTCCCACTTCTGACTAATTCCCACTTACAACTTCCGTCTTCACACTTCTGACTTCACACTTCTGACTTCTCACTTTCGACTTTCCATTTCCGACCTCTGACTTCCCAATTCCGACCTCCCACTTCTCACTTTTGTCATCCCATGAGAAATTTCTGACCTCCGACTTTTCACTTAGCACTTCCTACTTCCCACTTTCTACTTTCGACTTCACACTCCACACTTCCGACTACCGACTTCCCACTTACAACTACCGACTTCCCACTTCTCACTTCACACGTCCGACTTCTCACTTTCGACTTCCCATTTCCGACCTCTGACTTCCCAATTCCGACTTCTCACTTCTCACTTTTGTCATCCCATGAGAAATTATAATTATAACCAATAAGGCAAAGCAGTAACTATTTAGGGTTGTTTAAGCAAAAATCCGCCCCCCCCCCCTAGACAAAAATGTGGGGTTTTTTTTCGGGGACGGTGGTATACCTTTTTTCATTCTGAAAAGGGTGGTGGGCTTCAATTTACACTTTTCCGGAGGGTGTGATATGTTGTCAATGAATATTTTTGAGGTGCATTGTGGTTTACTGACAGCTAGTATATGAGCCATGAGGAAATTCCGGGCACTGTGGTGCTGAATAACTCGGAAAATCCGAGTTTTAAAATTGCCGTGTCCATGGGGGGGGGGGGGTGCGAAATTATACTAGAGCAGCCCTTATATTACGGTAATTTGCAAGTAAGCAGTTACTGCTGTTATATAGCACGATATCATCACCATCTATTAATATAGTAATAATACATGCGATAAAATGTCTGACGCAGGGCATCGTCTCTCCAGGAGCTAAAGTTTTCTATCTGTCACTCAATTGAGTGGCAGATAGAACACTTTAGCCCTGAGTGGACGATATCCATAGTGAAAGCAAAATATCAATAATAACCATAATTTACAAATATAATGTTTACAATAATATTACTCGCTGTATATTTAATACGTAACTCTCAAACATATTCTGCGGTATGTTACAAAGCATAATTATTTACAATTTATTGTTTGGTTTAGGTCAGCACTACTGGTATACATGACTAAAGCTGACATTTATCAAACAAATTAAACAATTATATCTTCTTGATCAGTGGACTTATTCTGTATCTGGTAGATCTGGATCGTTGTTTATTTTACATACGGATGCTGGATCAGCATTACTAATAAATCGTGTCGCAAACTGCTGACCCATCATGGTGGGATTGCTAGTTGGGTTACTAACAACACACACGAGACGTTTTTCACAATGCTGGTACACTGTTGGGCCGATATTGGTCGTTTACAACACAATCTTCTTCGATTACTAGTAGCTATGTTTTGTTCATAAATACTAGTTATCCATAAAGCATTTGGTTACTCCACTATTTTATTTGACGTTTTATGAATATTGTTCTTTGTATAGCATTGCAAGACACAGGGACTGACTCCAGGGCTGATAGATTAGTGATCAGCCATGATACCGACTGAACGATACCGATGTACCATATGTGGTAAATAAATCGTTTGAAAGAAAAAGAAGAAAAATCAGATAAAATATACAGTAATGGACAACGACAACGTCGTATACTTCCAGTTTTATTCGTATCGTCGCGAAACGTCAGTAGACATGGTTGTTGACAGAATTTGTTGTTTAAGGGGTCTAAGGAAATTCTCGTATGTAATTATCACCCGACAAGCTTGTACATTTCTCGTTTCTATGTTATTGTAAGCCTTTATCTGGCCGGATACACATACATGTTTGAAGACAGTATGGTTAATAGATAGTGATGCAGTAGAAGATATTTCTGGTTGGATGACGACCCCATTTGCTTGACCTGATCGTCAGCAAATTCCAGTAGCCGAGTGGCTTTGTGTCAATTAATATCGGTATTTAAGTAATTTATTCACGCCACCTAACATCACAGGTGTAGAAAATTATTATCTGTAGTACATGTACTGGTTTAAAAAGTTTGCATTTTAACCCTTCCGAAAACAGTTGAATTATTCCACCTCGTAGACTGCTCGTTGCTATTTGTTTAATATGCCCTTAAAGTTGAAGTGGGGGTGAATGAACTGTGTTAATAGCAAGTCGAGTGGAATACACTTCTGCCATGCAAAGGCAAACAGCCGTAGCTGCTTACTTGAAAAGTGAGCAGTTACTGTTATTTGCCTTTGCAATATAAAGTCAAGTCCGTCTGCAAGAAAACACCGGGGTCGACGTTTGTCACGAAAGCTGAGATCTGTGAAGGTCTTCCTCTCAGGGGTCGTCTTAGAAGTGATAGTGAATCCATGTCAAGGGAAATTAAGTCGTTGGCCCGAATGAATGGTGGCATAATTTAAGTCCAACGTCTCTGACGCTAGACCTACATTGACCGAACATTTTGTGGAAATCCTACTACATTAGAAATCAACTTATAAACCTATTGCTCCAAACTGTTCAAAGGCTTAGAGAGTGTAGTACAGTTTAAGGTACTGTGAACTGCAAAGAACCCTTGAGGTCATACGATAAGAGTAGGGCCTATAAACCCGACTTTTTGCTTCCTTCTGTCGCCATATTTCCATGATTGTGCAGAATGTGATGTAAAACAATATTCACTCACATTAACCTCGTGTTTTGGATATCTTACCCATATTAACTCACGGAGACGCCGGGAAGACGTTGAACTTGAACAGCACTTCAAAATAACTCACATTCTATGGTTGTCAGACACTGTAGCCTTGCCCTCATCACGAGCACTCATATCCTCTTGAAATACTATGAAACGCGTAGTATCCAGTCTAGCTCTTGCGTGAGCCTATTAAAAATATAAGTATGCTATGATATATTGCTGATTGTACAAAACTGTATGCTTTGAAAGAGAACAGTTGCTGTTGTTTGCATTACAGAATAGTGATAATCACTGTTTCTTAATCTAGCAGATGAGAGGTGTGCATTATAATGTCTTCCACGTGCTATATAGGGCAAAGTGTCACTCAAAGAAAAATATCAATCAAAATGCAGTTGGTTTATAGTCATCAAAAGACTTTACATTTACCCCCCTCCCCTGGTCACCGGATTCGTTCATTCGTGTGCCATTTCAACTCCACAGACAGCTTACATTCCCGCAGTCATTTTGGCGCATTGGACATATAGTACACATTGCCATATCTATCCTGCCAGGTATTCATTTACACCTGAGTTAAGTGAAGCATGTGAGGGTGAAGTGCCTTGCCCAATGACACAACATCGACACAATGTCCCAATATAAAGAGGAGAGAAACATGAGATTTCTCTGAAAATCCTGCACCAATCGGGGTTCGAAAACGCACGGCAGGTATAGCGATATTGGCAAAGCTCCACGCTCTAACCATTGCACCACCGACCTCTCTAAAATGAGTTTCAAAATAGGGAAATAATAACACTATTTTTAGGGGTTTAGTAATGCTACTGCCTATAAGACTAAAGCAGTATTCAGTTTCTTAAAGATCTTCTGTGGAATGTTACAATGCATATTTACCATTGATGTATCAGACTTATGTATATGTTTTTCTTTTGGCATCTGTGTGATTGTATTAAACCCTTTACCATCTAAAACTTCAATTGGTGACAAATGCCCATTTTTGTTTAATTTGAGACCAAGCATTTATAAAATATTAATGTTCAAACACTCATTTCATTCCCAGTCGCAGTGATTTAACCTGCTGATAAAACAGATTAAAACGATCATTAATAGTCGTGCATCCTGCCTAAATGGTTAAGGTGTAGGTTAACCGTCGACAAACAAAAATTGCGTGTAGGACGCAAAATACATTATATTGTTAAACATCGACAAGAATTTAGCTTGCTCTTTCGACGGATATCTCTGAAAGATCTATCCTAGCAGATACAAGTAGACGTTGAATTATTGTTGGTTTAACGTTGGTCCACCGTCTACGACGCTGGTCCAACGTTAAACCAACAATGATTCAACGTCTTGTGTCTGCTGGGAGAGGTAGGTGGAATCGAACTAACGACAAGTGACTTTGCGCAAAATAACGCGATTATACTACATAACGGGCATGACATCAATATATGAGTGGATAATTCTTCATTTGCGGATTACTGAAGTCGACAAGCATTCCATTGTTAGTGTATTCTTCACAAATAAAATATTACAATATAATAATAACCACTAAGACAACAACAACTGCCACAACGTGTGTGAACTGTGGACTTGTGTATTTTTAACGATTTATTTACAACAGCGATGTCCTTGTCTAGTGACAAAAATGCGTTTGTGAGTATTGTAACAGTCGTCCACACAACATTGTCACAATGTTGTATTAATGAACGCAATTTAGATTAAAAAGATGTTATTCTAAGACTTTTTTAAATGTCGGCTTTTGAGTAGTAATAATACACCTATTTTTAGGTGTATTTTCTGATCAGTTGGTAAAAATAGTTATGTGATGAACCAGGGGATTCTTCACGGTTTTATTTCCACCCTCATTGATGAACCAATTTATAAATCTACAAACGTTTTACTATTTGAAACCGGTTATCATGAATTTTTTGGTAATTTTAACATGTGAAATGAAGTCTTCATTCGAACGATATAATCATGTTTTTTTTGTATTATCAATAAAAATATTATATTCTATGTAGCGATTCGCGCTAGAAATTCTAATGGTTTTTTTTGCGAGTAGTATTTTTTAATACTGCATTTTTATCCCATGGTTATAAAGTTATACTAGTCTATTCTTATAAAAAACAATATAGATTTTGAATGGTTTAAAGCATATTATAATTGAGGGAAACCTATTATTGGAATGAAGATAACGTATATGTTTGACTGCAATACATATATATCAATAAATACATAATTTATCGAATAATCTATACAACATTGTTTTCTCAGATACTTATTTAAAGTTATTTAAAGATAATTTTATTTATTTCTTAAGGCTTTTTATATTGTTATAATTATTTTATTTCACTCTATTGTTCATCCAACAAATAATAGACGTTGGCCCAATGTTACGCAAGTACAATTATGGTATTGCACGGGAAAAACCACCAATGCACAAATATGTTGAGTTAATGTCATCCCAGCGTAAAGTAGTAATCATCAAGCTTGCTGCTTTTGTACATATCGGATTGCAAAGAGAAAATGTTCAATATTATATATTTGTACTGCTCACCCTCGCTTGCACGCATCATACTTATTGTATATTTTCATACTTATGTAGCACACAGACCAATGGTCTATGATGAATAAATGAATGAACATCAGACTATAGTCGTTTTGAATTTGTTTTATTAACCGATTAAGCCACTGCTATTGGGAATGGAATAAGTGCTTAAACATGCAGGTTTGCAAATGTTTGGTATCAAATTATATAAATATCAGTAATTTTCACCCACTTGAAGTTGTGGGTTGCGGTAGCAAGACACAACTTCAAGTTGGTGAAAATATAAATTACTTAATTTAGCGTTTTTAGAATTATTATTGCACCAGCGTGTCTTTGCTGAGATTTTAATAATGATATGATATTATTTATTGCTTTAGATTTTAAACTGTATGCCCTGTGGACGCTGTCCCTTCGTCGTAGGTTAACCAAACGCCTCTGTTCATGCAGTTGCACTAAATAAGTTGCAGCAGTAAAATTGATATTTTCGTGATAAAAATGCGACAGAGAGTATGGCACTTTTGTATCATGTTAGGATAGTCTTACCAAACTTATCACAAACGTGCATACAATAGAACGTTTTAGCAGTCACTTGCAACGTTATTATCTCCGCTACTGTATGTATAAACCCTCCCATCTTTCGATCTAAGTATGTAAGTCGAAAAACTCACATTTAAAACACCATAAACTAAAAAGGGGCTGGTGTGAATATATTCCTCACATGTTTTAGCCATATAATACGTTGTTTTAACGCTGGTCCAATGTCGTTTTAGATATTGAGCTGCCAGATGACAGACAGGGGGCTGCGTCGTCCCTCTACAGATTCAAAAAAGCAAACATTGCGTTCTCTGTGCTCAAGACCCCTCGGAACGTCAGACCCAGTAAACGCAAGACGTTGAACCAATGCTGGTTTAATGTTGGCCCACCGTCTACGGACCAACTTTAAACCACCATTGACTCAATATTACTTTGATCAACGTGTACAGCAGACACAACTTTCTTTACAGAGCAATCAGTAAACATGGGAGGTTGGATTAACGTTGGGATAACGCTATATTTGTCGTCACCTGTTTACTGACTATACTCGGTTTATCTCTTTTCAAACAAAGAACTTAGGACTGACAATGCCATTGACATTGACACGATCACAGACACTCTTTACGCGAGATATACCTACGATGTAGGCACTATAGTGATGCAATTTTCATGTTTACTATCATTTGTATAAGCAAATTACATTGGCAGTATCAGAGTATGGAAACAAATGAGCAACACGGATTATGATAAACCTCATTCTCAACTAGACCTACCTAACATCATATCCTTATAATTAATAAAAAAAAGTCAGTATTAAATTATTAACTAAGACTTTTTTATTCTAAGCGAATTTTGAGAAATTAGTTTAGCCTGACAACTACTTAGAAGCGAACTGGCGAAACCTGAGTTGACGACAATATGTGTCACGATCCGACTGTAATTGTGCAAACCAAAAGGCATATCGGCTTACTTTAAGAATAAGTGTATACTGTCTTTTGGCTTTGCAGAGCAGTAAGGTATGTGTGTTGGAGACATGATAGAAATTCTATGGGATCACGTTTCACATGTGTGATCGGAGGTGGGTATTCTGCAGTGCAGTGCCAAAAGGCAGCATCTGCTTACTTGTAAAGTAAGCCGATACTGCCTTTTGGCTTTGCAGAGCAGTAATGATGTAGACATACACAAAGCAAACAATGAGTCTGAACATTATGTGACGTATTATTTACTCCCTACTACTTTTTGCTTGTTTTGTCACGTCAGAGTGACGCAAGGTTTTTACTTTTTATATAGTTGATATAGCTGTGTCAGCGGTGTGTCCCTTTCAAATTTATACTCTGTGGGGCAAACATTATATCATTTGAAAATGTTCTATGTATAGGGTTATCATTGTTCCAATTTCTATCCCTTTCAAGATGGGAACTGCTGGGAAATTATCATATCGGATATAAATAATTATTACTTACCATGCTTATAGGGCATACAGAACAGCTACATGTATGTAAATTATGTGGAGGCCAAGGCAATTAATATTTAGTTTACTGGTGTCTTATTTAGCACAATGTTGTCTTCTTTTCTTTTTATTATCTAGATACTGTGTCGAGATGTACACGATATGAGGATGATTTTACTGGTATAATAAAATAAAATGATAACCAAATTGCACGAACGAGACAATTTATCAGACGCCAATCTTATATGACATGCTTTAGACTGATTTGCTTTTTATTTGCAACATATTTCTTCATATTACTTTTCGAATTTTCAAGAAAAACCGGTAAATTCATCCTCAAATGCAAAACTACTATATACCCAATATCTTACCAACGCAGGGTGAATGTATCGTGTTTGCTGGGTAGATATCAATGATATCATTATATATTCTTGATGATATAGGATTTGTTTTTTTTTGCGAGTTCGGACGGGTGCTAAACTTCAACACGCTGACACCTGGTGAGTACATTTTGATCAAGCTGCTTATGAGCCATCTGGTGAGTAAAACAGTACATTTCTGAATTGGTAAATTTATATAAATACATGTATTTCACTTAGATAAAATAGCTATTATATCCCAATGTCAATGGGATTAGGCCTACATGTATTTTTAATTGGAAACAAGAGTGAAATGAGTTTTTAACAACGTCGTGATTTGTATTTCGAAGTAAGATTTCAATATTGCATAATTTGAATAGCGTAACCATATTAATAATTCAAATTATCAGTGAAATATGTTTCAAAGCGCAAATCAAGCCACATTATACTCGAAAAAAAAAAATTGAACTGCGAACAACAAACACGCCATGTTCACACAGCGTGCTATTCTGGTGGCCCTTAAGCCGGCTATTCTGTTGGCCCCGTGTCTTTACAATGCCACATTTGTTGTTTTTTCTTTGCGACTTTCGTGTAGCGGGAATATTTCCTTATTCACCGTGTCCGACACAGGGGTAATTGAGGTCAGAGCTCAGGTCGCGTGCAGTGGCCGTCCTCCGCGTGTATTTAATGGCGTTAATGCCAACACGTTAGACACTCTAATAGCCTCATTGACGCTAAACCTTACGATAAATATTTAAATAGGCTCGTGAACCCCATAACGCAACACAATAGTAAACTCTATAGCAGAATGAAAATAGCTGACGTCAAATTTGCAAAATAAAAGCATCACAAATTTCTTGGTGTCTGGTTGATTCTATTTTTTCATTGAGTAAGCATTTATATCTTATCTAAAAAACGAGTTATCTAAACTTTGAATGTATAGATATAATAAGGATTAGGGCTATGTAGAAAAGCAAGAAAATATACACATGTTGATTTCACATATAATTTTGCTGTGGTTTGTGGTAGATAATTATCTTGGCTAGAATTAGCCGTGGTAAAGATAATGTACATACTTACATGGCTATTTTAAACATTACTTTATCTTCTTCATTTTTTAATAATAATGTAATTTCTATTATTAACATGTAAAGTATATTCCCATGTGTGTATTTGTTTGTAATACTTTACATAACTTTAAAGGGTAATAATTTTGTAGGAAGTCTGCAATATGGCAATACACACTCTCTACCAAGCAATATTAGATTGAACTAACATTGGATTTATGTTTGCTGGGACATCGGACTATTTTGCATTCATTACCCAGTGTTCAAGACACAAATTATAAACAGCTCAAGCGTGCTTAAGCAGTTCAAGGTCAACATCTGTACTGGAGCTCCAGAATGGCAGAAGCAGCGGACACGCTGGCGCAGTTAGGTCGATTAGTGAGATTCCCTGAAGATTTCCACATCCCTATAATTAGTTTGCAGATGTCCAACAAACACGAGACATTCAACCAATGTTGGATTAATGCTGGGACAGCGTCGAAGACGATGCGCCAACCTTAACCCAACATTGAGCCAGCGTCTCAATCGGCCTAAAACTCCCTTTAACTTTTCACGCAAAATGCTCTTGGATTGAATGCAGGTAACTTCAACCAGTTTAGAAAATACCCGAACAAAGAGCCATATAAATATGCTACAATCCGCTATATATTATGTATAACTGCTGTTATAGGTTTTCCAAGTTACTACTTTACATTCAGAAAAGTTTTTTAATATGTCTTATTCGGCATTCCAATGTCAACTTTGACATAATTGATGTCGGAATGAGTTGTGATACACAATAATAATTATACTACAATGCTCTATATGTATAATTATTTTATAGGTTTAAAGAGAAACCATGCCCAAACATATTATTGTTAATGCAAAGTCACTGCTCAACAGAATAACAAAATCTAAATGACAAAATGTTGACAATTTGGTAAATAATAAGTGTCATTCTCCAGTAATATTTAACTTTCATCCCCTGTGGAATTTTAAGTTATGCGTGTAATAATAGACACATGAATTTTAATGTGTTTCAGCACTAAGTACACAAATGCGGGAGTGGACTGTAAACAAGCCGTGATTTGTCAATATTTGTATACCATTTATACCACGTCAGCCCAACGTCTACGACGTTGGTCCAACATTGTATAAATGTTATACTTATGTTTTGTGTTTACTGGTTTTGCTGCTTCAAGGCATAACAGCTTGTGAGATGTTGATCCCCATCTTATCCTTTGTCTGCACAATGTCTGTAGCAACCCTGTCATCTGCTGTTTGTAGAAGAGTGTTAAGCAGTTAGAGAAATATGATATATAATGTAAATAATTCATATGCACGGACGTGTAAATACACTATATTTGTGATTCACCTAAACGTGCGAATAATATTAATAATCCTTAAATAAAATTATATATATACGCATATAACTAGAATGTATTCACACTTATGTGTGCATATTGAATATTTACATTATATGACAACTCTCCATAATTATTTGCTCCGCATGCAATATAAAGTCATTTATTTATTTTTAAATTATACAACAATTTGGGCTTAGTTTTGAAGGAGAGGCAAATAAAAAAAAATTGGCAAATAGACTTAATGATACCTATGTTTGAACGCATAGAATTTATTTGATTTGGTATTTATGAAAAATACATGTATATCAGCACTCAGATGATGGAACTGCAGTGTTAGGAGATCAGAGCAAACTAAAATTAAAATTGGAAATTATTCTTGGTAGCTCTTGGATCCGTTGGCTTATAATGTTTTGGAACAGGACGGCGATTAAGAATCTGTATAATCTCTTAAGGCATTTGTCCAGATTTTCCAGTAACGATGCCAATTATACCCTCAAATGCTACAACATTGGAGCATCCACATCAGATGTCTAAATTAGGGTACATCTTTATAAAACACAAAAATTGAACTCGCACATGAATTATGCTTTTTTCTGAGGTATATTGATTTGTATCAGACAGACAACCTGGCACAATTATAGTTAATAATACAGCCGGATGCTGTGTAAATCCCATTACCATGACATTGGTTATTTTCAGGTGGCTTCTGGGTTGATGAGAATAAGTCCTAGTGTAGTTATGAGCCTACTCAAAGACTCTCAAAATCAAATACATTAATTGTGTCATGGTATGTAATGTTCACTGAAAGTCTTAATTAGCTCATAACTGTCAGACCAGAGTGCGATGCAAGTTTCTGCCTAACCCAATATTAGGTTTTTTTTGTTGCCACGAAGGTGCTGTTGCCTATGTACTAATCCCAGTGCTTGTTTTCCTCCGGATACGAGACTGAACACTAATTTTAACAAGGACAGAGATCCCCCATTTTGTATCTGCAAACATTATTTGAATCTCGGACATCTTCTGAGACCCATCCGTCGCCCATGGGTAATAGAAATCATCATATATTTTGATGTAGTAGTAGTAGTAGTAAATCATTGCTTTATCGGCACAAAAGGTCTTTTAAATGACATTGTAATACGATAAAAACGTTGTAGTCAATTGATGAGATGAGATGATGTACAGATGATGATGTGAGGGTGGGGGTGATAGGGCATGGTGGGTTATTGAGCGCGTTTTCCTTCGCTCGTCCGATAATGGGTTCTGGGCATGTCTAGGGGATCTACCCCCAGACGGCCGGAGACTTGGGTTTCGCTGTGCAATTTAATGCTGAAACTCCGTGGCATTTCGCGTAGCTCCGCTATCCTCGGGTCGGATAGTCCCCAGAGTAACACTAGGAAGGATAACTCCCTCTGGGTAACTTCATTCATCCCACGGGAGAGACCTAATGTCAAACACGCTATTGCCGGTTATTTAAGGCTACCACAGCCTACACCAGCGCCAGCACTGATGCGAGAGCTGCATTAGCACCGCAGTTGAGCGGAGGAACCAGGGTAGTCCACTGGCAATCCGTCCGTAGATTATGGCCATATAAGAGGAAGCTGCAGCTTCCCTTGGATGATTGCTGTAGACTAGTGCTTCTGTATGATATACAGCATGCAACTGACGGAACAGATCCCTAATGACCCTCCCCGGATGGGTGCAAAAAGTACTACTACTAGCAATCATCCCAGTACCCCATATATTTTGATAAAGTGCTTTGCTAACATTTTTCAATGAATTCTACCCCTTTTAATATCACTATCTGGAGGTATTGTAATGAAAATATCAAAATTGACGATAAGTTAAAATTAAAAGTAGCTATGGCGGTCATCTTGGATTCTACTAAAATTCTAAAGGTTGCAAGTTTAGCAAATCTTACACATAATTATGTAGAATGCTTCAACAATAACAGTCTACAGGAATAGACATTGTAGGGGTAAGTACATGTAACATGTAGGCGGCAACTAGACTATAATAATATTTTTTATTTAACGTTTTGATATATTGGGAAGGTAAAGTAATCACTATGTTGTTATCTCCCATATTAATACGTGCGAAAGTGAAACTGTTTTGTTCACCACATTAACATATAACTATGATTGTTACTGTTTCTTGGTGACGGATATGGAGGCGTATTGGATAACAATGACAAACGACAAACGAATATGCGTATCCGTTTATTTCATCATGATCATATATCACATAGAAATAAACGTATTGTTATTAGGTAATTTATATGGAATTGTATTCATCAATATCTTATCACAGATTATTTAAAATAACATCTAATATAGATTTCAGAAGATTTGTTTAATTACAGGGATATATCTAAGGTATTATATAAGTCCAGTAAGCGTTCGGTCTTGTCATCTATGTTGTTTTCCTTGACATTTGACTTTAGCAGGGATGTACGTCCTCAGGGTGAGACCCAATATCAACACTGACCTGGAATTAAAAAAAAACAATGATAAATCATTAACCGCCACGACATACTAGTACCGGGTATTTGAAGTAAACAATGAGAGGTTCAAAGACCTGGATTTTTACTATATATTTTATTATTTATATAAATTATAGCCGTACAGAACACTTCTTCATCCGATAATTTACTTTGTAAGCTTGCCTGCTCACTGTAACATTGAGAATTATTATCAAACCAGTAATCAAAAGTACTTACATTGCAGATATCACCAACAAAGAATTCTTCATTGCTGTCAGAAGCTGTGTATCCGATCACAAAACCACACCCACGTGGAGTTATGGTTCCTGTAAATAAAACGAGACACATTTAAATAGATGTTCACATTTCTATGGGAAGTTATATTACATAATGAATGAAGGGACACTGGTGTAGTGGTACAATGGCTGGCGATACCACTTGTCACACTAGTGTTAGTTAATCGCTCGTGCTTATGTTGATTCCGGCCGTTCACCAGTAAAGATTCAATATGGGGAGTATGAATTTTGTTTGATTAATTGATTATCTAATTTTCTATTTACCTTTAGGATTTGATGTTGCTACAGGTGCTGGACAATCATCAGAGTCAGCAATACAGGCGTCGTTCTCGGCATCTGTCATCACGTACAGTTTCCAGCTGGTGGGATCTTGGGACTGATCGTAGATAAATGCGGCGTGGTATTGGACTCCTGGAGTGATCTATAACATCAAAATGATAGCATGCGTGTGATATGGATCGTAGATTAATTTAAAATGACCATTTTTAGAATAATCCGAGAGACTCCATTTATCACTTTATTTTTGTTAACCTTCATGCAGGTTTTTAATATTTATAATATTTAAACAAGTTTACGTATCGTGAAGTGTTCTCATCATTCGATATAGTGATTAATATACAAGATTGAGAATTACTACTCACACCACCGACAGCAAGTGTGAAATCTTCTAGACCGTTTACTGTCTGCAGCTCCAAGTTGGCAACCAAGTAAGTGTCAGTGGCGTTTTTCTGGACGCTGAAAGCGAAAGAAGAGCCGGCAGCACAATCTCCATAAGTGACTATTCCCCACTTTGTGCCAGCTGGTGTGGTAGCCCAAGATGCATCCAAAGTGAAAGCAGCTGTTAACTTCAGCTGATTGACCCAATCTCCAGCAAAAAGGCCGTCAATCACAAAGGTTCCGAGGTGATCACCGTTGTTTAATAATGACTGGTAGCCTTTAAATTCTCCACAGTTGCCCCCTTCTGGTACAGTGGCCATGGCTGGCATACCGAGCTGTCCTACCCATCCTCCGTTACAGCCATGAGAGTTTGTGTCAGTTGTAAGTGGAATAGACACTTTGCAGGTACAATCAACTGGAAAATGTTAATACAAAATATGTCAAAAACGAGACAAGCAAGCACAGAGAGTGATCTTTACATTAAGAAGATATATTAAAATACAAACTCACTGTGTTCTCAGATTAATATTTTGTTACTATATTTAAGGCACTTTGAATGTGCAATTTTCCAACTTCTTTACCTTTCATGTCTGTGCATGTACAGATATCGTCTGTGTCGTTGAAGTAGCCGTGTTCACCACATGTTCCAACTTCTACCACATCTTCTCCTTTGTACATTCCAAATATCCATTCAGGCTCCATTTGAACGTAGGGACAGGGGGCTTATAGACAATTAAATTGAGTATTAATATCATCTAAATGGGTTACTACAATATTTTTTTTACTATTAAAATCTTAGAGATCTACATCATATAAATCAATTAAATGGGATACGTCAACGTATTCGAATATTCTGTCATGAAAAGTAAATACCCTTTAGGTATGTACAATGCAAGCCTTGTCATTAATAACTGTTCTTGTTTAGAGAACCGACTAAATAATAATAACTCGTCAATATTGATGATTGATATTTGTCTTGCTCTAATCTCTACTTTTACGGCAGCACGCTGACTTGAATCAGTTGAAGGAGAACCGCACCCTCCACTTGAGGGCCTCCAGTACAGCTGGTTCTCTGAACTAGTAACTTATTTAAAAAAAAATACTCACTCCATTCTGGTGTGCTGACTGTGGGGAAAACGTTACAATCATTACAAAACTCCTCATCACAGGATGTTGACGTACATGGAGCACCTCTACGGATATCTTCTGGATCTGTGTATGTACCAGGAGCACACCAACGATCCACGGAGGTGATTACACCAGTATCCTTAGCTTTAAAACATTCCTTGTAATGTCCACACATTGGAGGATTATCAGAAGCCTCTATAAATCCTCGGCCCAAGGCGTCAAAGTTACTGCATCGGTAGCACTCATCATCTTCACCTGAAGATGCAGAAACAAATAATTTATCTCAAGCCAGGAAAGGTAACTATTTAGGCGACCATCACTTATATCATGATTATCAAGTTTACTTATAGCATATAAATAATGACATTAAATTGGCAAGCATACATTCAATCAGCAAGCTGTGGCTCATGTCAGAAAGACACGTCCAATGATTAATATCCCAATTAAAGTTAACTTGGACGTTAAGGGTTTGATTATCATAACCTGATATTAGGGAATGTAACATAAATGACTGATGTTCCCGCAAAATAAAACATTTTCGTCTATATAGAAGCAAATAAAACACAGGAAAATAAAAAGAAATATGACAAATATTTAAATACTACTACGGCTATACATTGTCGATTAACAGAAACATCGTTCCAATCCAGCTATATACATATCATAACCCCTATCATTTATATATTGTACATATTTTTAAATTCTCAGTTGATCCATCTTGATCTGTTAATATACTACATGTATTAAAATATAATATAAAGCAACAAAGGACTACTTACTGCGTTTAACAATGTTGGCCAGGCTGAGAGACAGCAGCGCTAGGGACAGGAATAATCTCAACATCTTGTTTTTATTTTTAATTCAACCTGTTAACATAGTTCATAAAATATATTAAAACATAATATGCCTGGATATAAAACGTTTTAATAAGTCGTAGTATTGCTTAGAATATTAGAATTTAAAGTATTTTAAATTATTTAATAGAACAGTAAAACATATGGCCGATGTATAGTACTCCTGGACGAATACCCATGTTAACCTGTATACTACACTGAACTCCTAAAGACAGTTACAACCATAACGATGATGTAACCGATGAAACTGAATAAACAACAAGCTTGAAGCCAGTGAAACAGGTTTCACCACTGGATGACCATCGGTCACATAATTCATGATGAATGTTGATGACCAGGATACTTTGAGATTTCAAATAGCTAGTAGATCCCCCCCCCCTATGTATGTGACACATCTGAATGTCATCCACACAAAATAATACTAGAGAAATATAGAAATCCATGTCCAAGCCTAGTACATAAATTAACTCTTTAAATTGCATTCTGAACAACGGTCGGCCATTTAAATTTATTCTTCTACTGGGTGTCCCCACTCGAAACCGCACATTGTTAGAGAAGGACATGGCGCAATGGTTAGAGCTTGGTGCAGGATTTTCAGAGAAATATCATTCATTCGGATCGCAGGTTTTCGGTCTGAAAATCAGATTACAAACCTGCATCTTTACGTTTCACCTTTATATTATATCGATACCTTGCAAAGTGTTAATGATATTGCTCAAGATATTTGCAATTGAATGTATGACTTTACAGGTCAGTGTGTTGTGCCAACAGTCAGTTATAAGTTCTTTAATGTGAGAAGGAGACGTTTTGTATCACGTTATTCGCAATGTGAATGTATGCCTAATACATCCAGTAGTTTTGGAAATCTGTTCCACCAATAAAGTGGCCCAATTATAATACTTTAAATAACTTCTGTATCACGGGCTTTGATTGCCATTCATCTATTCTTCAAGGGTATGTCAAAATCTCTAACTTAGGTTTTGTGCTGTATAAAACAGTTGATAAACTTCAGTTCCTCTAACAGGCATATCAAAAGGTGCTGTGTAACAATGTGTGAAAAATGTGAAAACAAATCGATTAAGTCATTTCAGAGTAAATGAGAATGGACAGACGACTGCATGTTCAGGCGGATGGACGGACAGTTGGTGTCAAGCCCCTCCACAACCACTGTGCACCAGCTCTACGCATATATTTGTAGCTGATTTGACACCCATTCCTAATATAAGGCCATTCCTAATTGAGCTCCTCATCGACTGGCCTGATATCTTCAACGGATTGTGTGACATTTTAGTTACTTGTCCACCATATTAAGTGCCTATAAGGGAATATGCACCATATATTGCTACCCTTTGTGGGGTTATTGCTAGTTTTAATGTACTGTACTTTTACTTGACAGACGAATCCCTCATTCACACCTCCAGTGACAACGGGAGGTACTATTATTATAATTTCCCGCACTAAATTATATTATTTCAAACTTAGTAACCAGTCATGAAGTGAGCTGTGCTATTCAACACTTACCTGGCAGATGTGGTACTCGTTACAATGATGTCTGAAGTTAGACTGATGTTGATCTCCAGAAAGTCCTCCTTTATACTGGTTATCAGGCTGGTTTTTATTCTCTTGAGTCCTCACCTGGTTTTACTTCACATTAATTTCCTGGTCCACTTTCCTGAGAACTTCACCAGATGTAGGTGTGAGTATCCAACAAGCACGAAACGTTCACCCGATGTTGTGTCAATGATGGTTCATCGTCTACTACGCTGGCCCAACAATAAAACAACACTGGATAAACACCTCGTGTTTGCTGGGGGTACGCCATGGTGCTGGGTTTCTCAGTTCATGCTCATCAAGTGTATTATTCTCTAGGGAACTGTTCTCCGGCTTGACATGTATCACTTGGTCATGTATGTACCGACCAAATCTATCACCAACCACTGAGAAGCTATGTAAATAACATATATTTACCTTTATCGAACTGTGAAGAATCTATGAAATATATGCTTGTTAATGTTTCTTTTTGATTTGGTTTTCATTTTAAAAAGATCATTTGTTTTTCTCGTGACAATTACTTACCAATGTCAAACCAATTCTCATGGCATTTTACACGTATTTTACACAGTTGTCTAGTCATGTTGCAACTGCGCTGTAGAATTTTAGTAGTTATTTTAGAACCATTTGACATGTAATGTAATTCTGAGACGGAGTTAATGCTTTTATAGAATGACCTTATTTACTAAATATTTCTATACAATTTTTTTCAATGAAATTTTTAGAGAAGTTTTTGTTTGCAATAGCAATCACCATGGTTTATGTGATTCGGGGTATAATTTCCTGATTAAAGTAGAAATTGTCAAGAGACGATGAACAAACGTTTACTGAAAGCTGGGCCAACACAAAACACGTCGAGCCATAATTGTGTCAACGCCAATATTTAGTTGAGATTGTGTAACATCAGTGTTATTGTTGCGTGCATCGTTTGTTTTTGTTTATGAAATATTTTGTGACAACATTTTACCAAACTTTTGATTCTCTATATAATTTCTTGATAAATCTATCATTTAACAAGAGACGTTCAACAAACGTTTCTTGAATGCTGGCCCAACATCAAATATGTGGCATCCTTTTCTGAACATCAATAATAAGTGGATAGTGTGTATATTGCTATTACTGTTAATTATGCTTGCATTTTTAAAGTTAATGAAACATATTATTATAAAAAAAATTTACCAAACAGAAATTTAAATGTCATCTTAGACGCCGGGAGATTGTATGAGGACAGTTCTTGTTCATCCATCCAAATAATAACCTCTCAGAAAGGTATTGAACTGAAACAGGGACGGAGCATACATTATTAGAAACTAATTACATATTTTCAGGGAAGGTCGGGTCATTGAATTTTAATTAGTTTCTTTACAAATATTTAAATGACTACAAAATGGCTCTGATATAAAGAGGCTAATGTTTATTTTCCTGGAAGTCAACATTGATGGGTACATTGTTTTTTTTATATCATTTTTATACCGGTGACGTGAATAAATAGTTTATGCCAAATCTCACCAGCAGCTGTATTGTTGTAGAATCGCTTAATGTAACCAGACGTATAATTTAACCAGTCACATTATACGCGACTGCATGGTTAAATAATACGGTCACAACGTCAAGGTATAATCTATCCGGATGTCTCTTGTTAAAGGCTAGATTTATCGGGAAATTATACGCAGAATCAAATAGACCGTGGTGATTGAATTTCATTGCTTTTTTAGTCAATGCTAAAGCAATGTTTAATAACATTTAACAAACAAAACACTATTTTCCAGTTCTGCGGCAAAAAGCTTACAAGCTAGACTCTATAACATTTAGTATATGAAACTCCTTTATAACCGTAATACCATCATCTGGGAATTACATGACATGTCAAATGACTCTAAAATAACTACTCAAATTCTGCATTTTTTTCAAAGTATTCGCCACATGACCAAAAAAGTGGGTGAAAATTTAAATTGAATAATTTGGCGGTTAAAGGGTTAGAGTGCTGAAATATTTTCATACAAACAATGGAGAGCAATGGGTGTCAAATGAAATCATCATAAATGGTTTAGTTAGCTCTTTCCGTTTTATTTAACACCTATGTTATGGGTCTACGGCCAGTATAATATTTTACTCTTTCGTTGCGGGGATCGACTTCAGACGTCAGAATCTGACGTCTAGAAGCATCAGATTCTGACGTTTAAAGTTGGTAACCGCGATGAAAAGGTTCATAACTCTCCCAACTACATTACTTATCTACATTAATTATCTTCCGCTAATTGGTTATTATTACCATTAGGATAACAACCATAAATACCAACATTTTATTATTAAACATCTGGATATATAAATGTATAGATGAAGGGTGCCATAATTTCTAAATTATGATTTTAATTGGGAATAAGAAAATGTATGTATTTTCTGTATTAGTTCCATGAATAGTAAAAACATAAATATATACATAATAATTTTATTCTTGCCAATTACATTATAAATAAAAAATGATAAATTAATAAATAAAAGTTATTTGCATAGCTTCTCAGTGGTTTGTGTTTGATTTGATCGGTACACACATTACCAAGTGATACACGTCGAGCCAGGGAGCAGTTCCCTAGAGTATAATACACTTGATGATCATGAACTGAGAAACCCGCACCATGACGTACCCCCAGCAAACACGAGCTGTTGATCCAGTGTTGTTTGATTGTTGGGCCAGCGTCGTAGACGATGAGCCACACTAGACACAACATCGGGTGAACGTCTCGTGTTTGTTGGATACTCACACCTACATCTGGTGAAATTCTGAGGAAAGTGAATCAGGAAATTATTGTGAAGTAAACCAGGTGAGGACCCAAGAGAATAAAAAACAGCCTGATAGCCAGTATAAAGGAGGACTTTCTGGAGATCATCATCAGTCTAACTTCAGACATCATTGTAACGAGTACCACAGCTGCCAAGTAAGTGTTGAATATCACAGCTCACCTCACGATAGTTGACTGGTTACTTTTTCAAATAATTTACTTTTGTGCGGGAAATTATAATTATAGTACCTCCGTTGTCACTGGCGGTGTGAATGAGGGCTTTGTTTCTCAGGTAAAAATGCAGTCCTTCAAAACGTGTAATAAACCCACACAGAGTAACAATATATTGTGTATATTCTCTTCTCGGCACTCAATATAGTAGACAAATAATTAAAATGTCACACAATCAGTTAAAGATATCAGGCCAGCCGGTGAGGAGACCAATTAGGAATGGCCTTATAATTATTAGGAACGTGGTGTCAAATCAGCACCAAATATATGCGCAGAGCTGGTGCGCAGTGGTTGTGCAAGAGCTTGACACCAGCCTGAACATGAAGTCGTCTGTCCATTATAATTTAACCATTTAACCGCCGGTGCCGCATATATTCGGGTTTTCATTTTTTATTAGCAGATTATGTATCACCTTTTGAACATGTTAAAGATAAAATGTGACATCAATCAGCAAGATTTGAAAAGAGTTGACCTCTATTTTGTCAAATCTGAATAATTTTCACTCACTTGAAGTTGTGGATCGCGTCAGCGAGACACAACTTCAAGTGGGTGGAAATTCAAATTGAATAATTTGGCGGTTAAAGGGTTAATCTGAAATTACTTAATCGATCTTTTTCACATTTTTCACACATTGTCACACAGCACCTTTTGACATGCCTGTTGGTGAAACTGAAGTTTAACCATCTGTTTGGTTTAGCGCTAAGACCTAATTTAGACATTTAAGACAAATATAATAGTATACTCTAGACCAATAGAAGAATCACTTGGCCAATCAAAGTTCGTGATACAGATGTTATTTATAGTATCATAATTAGTCCATTGCATGGAACAGATTTTCAAAACAACTGGATGTATTAAGCATACATTCACATTGATCATAATGTGATATGAAATGTCTCCTTCTCACATAATAGAACTTATAACTGACTGTTGGCCCAACACGTTGACCAATAAAGCCTATAAAGGCGCATTGAACTTATCGTACACATTGCCATCTTTGTCCTACTAGGTACTCATTTCCACATGAGTCAAGTGAAGCATTTGAGGGTGAAGTGACTTGCCCAAGGACACAACATCGAAATAATGTCCCAAGATTGGAGGAGGAATGATATTTCTCTGACAATCCTGCACCAAGCTCTAACCATTGCGCCTCTAACCAGTTTCGAGTGGGGATACCCAGTGAAAGAAAATAATTGAATAAATTAAAATGGCCGGCCGTTGTTCAGAATGCAATTTAAAGAGTTAATTTATGTACTAGGCTTGGACTTGGATTTCTATATTTCTCTGGTATTATTTTGTGGAGATGACATTTAGATTTGTCACATACATAGGGGGGGGGGGATACCAGCTATTTAAATCTCAAAGTATCCTGGTCATCAACATTCATCATGAAGTATGTGACCGATGGTCATACAGTGGTGACACTTGCCCCACTGGCTTCAATGAAATTTGTTTTTTTATTCGGTTTCATCGGTTACCTCATCGTTTTGGTCTCTTAGGAGTTCAGTGTAGTATACAGGTATACAGCGGTGTTCGTTCAGGAGTACTATACTTGGGCACTGTTTTGTCCCATTATTATATTAAGTAATTAAAAAACAATAGATTATAAAATTCTAAACAATATTACGACTCATTAGAATATTGTATATCTAGGCAGAGTATATTATAATATATGTAATGAACCATTTTACCAGGTTGACTTAAAAAAGAAAACAAGATGTTGAGATTATTCCTGTCCCTAGCGCTGCTGTCTCTCAGCCTGGCCAACATTGTTAAGCGCAGTAAGTAGTCCTTTATAATTTGTTGCTTTATAATATATTTTTAATTGTATATTAACATATTGAGAATTAAAAAAATATGTACAATATATAAATGATAGGGGTTATGATAATATGTACAATAGCTGGATTGGAAAGATGTTTCTGTTAATAGACAATGTATAACCGTAGTAGCATTATACTATTTGTCATCTTCATTTTTGTTTTCAATTGTTTCATTTGTTTCAATATAACCGGATTTTTTTTTTGCGGGACATCAGTCATTTATGTTACATTCCTATTATCAGATTATGATAATTAAACTCTTAACGTCCAGCTAATCTTTAAATGTAATGTTAATCATTGGACGTGTCTTTCTGACATGAGCTTGCTGATTGAAGGCACGTTTGCCAATTTAAAGTCATTATTTGTAAGCTAATAAAACGAAGATAATCATGATATCAGTGATGGTTTCTTAAATAGTTTATTTTCCTTGCTTGAGATAAATTCTTTGTTTCTGAATCTTCAGGTGAAGATGATGAGTGCTACCGATGCAGTAACTTTGACGCCCTGGGCCGAGGATTTATAGAGGCTTCTGATAATCCTCCAATGTGTGGACATTACAAGGAATGTTATAAAGCTAAGGATACTGGTGTAATCACCTCCGTGGATCGCTGGTGTGCTCCTGGTACATACACAGATCCAGAAGATATCCGTAGAGGTGCTCCATGTACGTCAACATCCTGTGATGAGGAGTTTTGTAATGATTGTAACGTTTTCCCAACAGTCAGCACACCAGAATGGAGTGAGTATTCTGTTAAAATATGTTACAATTTTAAAGAAACAGCTGTACTGGAGGGTGCAGTTCTCCTTCAAGTGATTCAAGTCAGCGTGCTGCCGTCAAAATAGAAATTAAAGCAAGACAAATATATCAATCCTCGATGTTGCTGCGCTCCTATTATTTTATCGGTGCTCTAAAAAAAGAAAAAAATATTTTAAATGACAAATTTTGCTTTTTACAAACTTGCTTTTTTTTCTTTTCATGACAGAATATTTGATTACATTTACGTATCACATTTAAGTAATATTATATAATGTAGATCCATAAGAGTTTAACAGTAAATATTGAATTATATTGACGTCACCAATTTATATGACATTAATAGCGAATTTACTTGTCTATTAGCCCCCTGTCCCTACGTTCAAATGGAGCCTGAATGGATATTTGGAATGTACAAAGGAGAAGATGTGGTAGAAGTTGGGACATGTGGTGAGAACGGCTATTTCAACGACACTGACGATATCTGTACATGCACAGACATGAAAGGTAAAGAAGCTTGGAAATTGCAGGCTACATTCACAGTGCGTTAAATAATAGTACCCAATATTAGTCAGAGAACACCGTGAGTTTATATTTTAATTTATTTTCTTAATGTAAAGATCACTCACTGTTCTTGCATGTCTCGTCTTTAACAATTTTTGTATTAATATATTCCAGTTGATTGTACCTGTAAAGTGTCCATTCCACTTACAACTGACACAAATTCTCATGGCTGTAACGGAGGATGGGTCGGGCAGCTTGGTATGCCAGCCATGGCCACTGTACCAGAAGGGGGCAGCTGTGGAGAATTTAAAGGTTACCAGTCATTATTAAACAACGGTGATCACCTCGGAACCTTTGTGATTGACGGCCTTTTTGCTGGAGATTGGGTCAATCAGCTGAAGTTGACAGCTGCTTTCACTTTGGATGCATCTTGGGCTACCACACCAGCTGGCACAAAGTGGGGAATAGTCACTTATGGAGATTGTGCTGCCGGCTCTTCTTTCGCTTTCAGTGTCCAGAAAAACGCCACTGACACTTACTTAGTTGCCAACTTGGAGCTGCAGACAGTAAACGGTCTAGAAGATTTCACACTTGCTGTCGGTGGTGTGAGTAGTAATTCTCAATCTTGTATATTAATCACTATATCGAATGATAAGAACACTTCACGATACGTAAACTTGTTTAAATATTATAAAGATTTAAAACCTGCATGAAGGTCAACAAAAAATTAAAGTGATAAATGCAGTCTCTCAGATGATTCTAAAAATGGTCATTTTAAATTAATCCACGATCCATATTACACGCATGCTATCATTTTGATGTTATAGATCACTCCAGGAGTCGAATACCACGCCGCATTTATCTACGATCAGTCCCAAGATCCCACCAGCTGGAAACTGTACGTGATGTCAGATGCCGAGAACGACGCCTGTATTGCTGACTCTGATGATTGTCCAGCACCTGTAGCAACATCAAATCCTAAAGGTAAATAGAAAATTAGATAATCAATTAGTCAAGCAAAGTTCATTTATGATCGTCAGATAATGTAGTTACGTGATGTGATTACTAACTAACTCAGTAAATTCTTACTAGCCAAACGGAGTGAGCGCTGGACGATTTGGATGTAAAATGACACTGTGTATTTCACTTATTAATAGTGTAGTTCTGCCCATACCATAGTACGAACAACACCAATACTAGTATTCAATTTCCCATTCATCTTCCACGGCTCATTTCACAACGCAGCCTAACGTTTATGTTTGCACATATTATTATCTTTCTATCGCAAAGTGATCTACATCCACCACTCAAATAAGTAAGCCATATTCCTACAAGATTTTGACTCTAGATGTCATAATAAACATTCTTTAAATCATTTTAAATTATCTTATAATGTAATAAGAGAACCAAGGGGCTGTAATGACACTTTTGTGCACATAAACCTTCAGCCTAAACTGGGCCATCAGAATCGTCTGAAGATGGTGAGATGATACTGACATCCAGACACAGTATTTGACATTTGACCCCTGGTGGTCTGTGGAACAGCACGCTCGGTCGCGTAGGCTCTCGACATTGAATCTTTACCAGTGAACGGCCGGAATAAATATTTTGTTTCTAAGCAACCTGTAAACCACGAGCGCTTCACTAACACTAGTGTGACAAGCGGTAGTGTCAGCCAGTGTACCACTACACCAGTGTCCCTTCATTCATTGTGGATTATAACTTCTCAATGTGAACATCTATTTAAATGTGCCTTGTTTTATTTACAGGAACCATAACTCCACGTGGGTGTGGTTTTGTGATCGGATACACAGCTTCTGACAGCAATGAAGAATTCTTCGTTGGTGATATCTGCAATGTAAGTACTTTTGGTTACTGGTTTGACAATAATTCTCAATGTTACAGTGAACAGGCAAACTGCCAAAGTAAATTATCTGATGAAGTATTGTTCTGTGCAGCTATATTAACATCTGAGACAAATTTGTAATCACAAACTGTTCTTAAATACAACTACATTTAAATCTGAAGAAGGCTCAGTAAACCATTCAAGCACAACAAATATTCTGGATTGTAGAGTATAACCGATTATAATCGCTTGACGTTTTAATTAACCTTAGTTTTCGCATCCTGAAGTGAGTGTTATGTAGGCTTACCTGTGACATACATGTGTAATAATGAGCCTAGCCCTTTAGCCGCCGGTGCTGCATATCTTCGGGTTTTAATTTTTTATTTGCACATAAAGTACCACCTTTTAAACATGTTAAAGATAAAAATTTAATGTGACATCAATCAGCAATAATTGAAAACAGTTGACCGCCATTTTCGCAAATCTGAATAATTTTCACTCACTTGAAGTTGTGGATCGCGTCAGCGAGACACAAGCTCTAGTGGGTGAAAATTCAGATTGAATAATTTGGCGGTTAGAGGGTTAACAACAAACAAGTGACTCAGCTGCTCCCGCCCAGGGCTTTGAACATCACATTGTTTACTTCAAATGTATCGTGGCCCTTAATGATTTATAATCTGTTTTTTATTTCCAGGTCAGTGTTGATATTGGATCTCACCCCGATGACGTACATCCCTGCTAAAGTCAAATGTCAAAGAAAACAACATAGATGACAAAACCGAACACTTACTGGACTTATATAATACCTTAGATATATCCCTGTAATTAAACAAATCTTCTGAAATCTATATTAGAAGTGATTTATTATATAATCTGTGATAAGATATTGATGAATATACTTCGGTTCGTAAATATAAATTAATTAATAACAATACGTTTATTTCTATGTGATATAATGTTCATTTATGCATTGCGAAATAAACAAGATGCGCATATTTGTTTGTCAACAGGTCATTGTTATCCAAATTTTCATTACGCCCCCATACCCGTCACCAAAAAACTGTCAGTATAATATAAATTAGGGATACAAAATAGTTTTACTTTCGCACGTATTAATATGGGAGATAACAACATATTTGTTACATCACCGTCTCAAATATAAAAAAACGAAACAAAGAAATACTTTTTGACCATTTATTAATTATTACGTGCCCGTCCAATTAATATGCGGTCGAAGCTTTAAATAGCTCAGTATTGAAGCCGTGTAATAAATAATACGTGAACACGTGATAATGTGGAGTCGTGATTGCGTAGTAGTACTTGTTTTATTTCCCTTAATAATACGTGGGGAGGGGGTGTAATAAACTGTACTCATTTTTATATATTATTAGTAAGTGCTAAAGTCTCCACATGTTCAGTAAAAGGAATATCCCGTTTTTGACCTTGTCATTCACGCATTATATCGGTTAAAGTTATGGCATATAGCCTGCCCAATGTGTGCTGCTCATGTCAAGACATCCAATGACGAGTTCAGACAGCAAAGATGGGAGAACAAAAATAAGTTGAAAGATCCGTAACATAAATAATTATTGTATCCAAACTAATAATGTATGTAGTTATTGCATCTGTTCTAAGGAATTAATTTCTTCATTTGCCCGTTTGTAGTAGTTCGCCCTTTCGGCCCAATTCATTTTGGGATAGCATTTAAAATATTTTCTTTTTAAAGGTCCTAGAAAATGCTATTTTATTTTTGTATGCTGTGTCGCGTACAGGCCCCATTTGGTCGACCTAGGCCCCTTGGTAAATTTGCTGCACTTCCGGTACTCCAATGTATTTAGGCTTGTTTTAGTAGCTAAAACAAAAAGTTGGTGGCAAGTTGTTTCCTCGTAATGTCCGGTGATACAATGAGTATAAACAATGAGTAAACAATAGTTGTATTTTATGATAAAATACATTCTGCAATAGCCAGCTATTATTAGTATATTATAGTATATGTTGCATGGAAAATCGTGGAAGCCATCAGATCCGTCAGTAAAACCAGTTTCTGAATAAAAACACTTCTCAACGCCTATTTCGGTTTCAATTCACAATTGCCGCTTCAGTCGCTGTTCAGTTCTTATTTATTCAATCAGGTGGCGTTACAACGTTTTAAGTACCCCGATGTATCACGGTACCCCGGAATATCGCGCTGCATATTATATAATTATATATACATATAATTATATATGTTTATAATATAGATTGCTCAACGTTACACCAACATCAGAGAAGTTTGTGTAAAGGTGATTATTAGCCAATAAAACGCCATTGGGCCTACTTGGTTGCCTCATATAGTTATCACAGGGTTGACCAATACCTGGAGAAAAAATCAGGATAGTTTTGCTTAAACTTTGATAGCGCTCGAAATTAGAATTTGCAACACCTTGAAAACTCAAAAAATCATAATACGCGACACTAATGAATCGCTTCCTCGGAAAATTTGGTATTATTACAATTCCTTCTTTTAAGTTTTGATTATAGAACATTGTGTACAAATAAGTAATATAAGTAAAGGATTATTTCAATATTAATACAAGATAGACTTATGTTTATCACAGACCCAGAAAACGACTGATTGTGATATTGTGCTGGGAATGTCTGACATGGTGCGTTGTGTTCAAGATTTTTTGTATAACATTTGTACAACGTCGGCCCAACGTCTTCGACGCTGGCCCAACATTGTACAAATGTTATACAAATGTTATGTGTTTACTGGGAACTGACATCTCGCGGGATAATGAGTGATTGTGAATTATATGAGGAGATTACAAGCGAAATAGCAGCCGATCTGCGCGTCACGCAGAATTTAAAAACACAAACAGATCCGTAGAATGCGGAAAAATCCGTAGAATGGGCAATCGTGTTATCAATGCCGGCTCAGCAATCATGATTATTGGTTGATACTACCTCTTGTCCTACAAACTTACGAGCCATTGTCCCAATGATGGCATGATGTCCATAGGACTGGCCCAACATAAAAACAACCCTAGGTGAACGCCTCGTCCGTGCTGGTTGATGACTCCCTGAATGGGCACAACCATGCTCTCCGACTTAATTTGCTAATAATCTGAAAGCATTCTGGTGTCACGGATTTATTGATTCTTGTGAAAAACCATTCAGGCTTTATTTTAAGTAGACCTCAGTGCCTTACCCAAAGGTCAGATGCTGTGCAGTGAGATAAAATATACCCTGTTAGGGTAATAACTACATGTCTAAAACGCGTCTATAACATGCTGAAGGTGGTTAGTGTGTCCTCTAATTTAGCTGTATATTAGGCATAGTACAGGTTGCTCATACAGCAGTGCAAAACTAAAAGGCAGTATCTGCTAACTTTACAAGTAAGCAGATACTGCCTTTCGGCTTTGCAGAACACAATAGAAATAAACGTGAGCTTCTTTCCAACATCTTCCCCGAAGCACGATATATACCACGAATCTTGACGGCAGAGGGAGGCTCCACACTACGTGGAACATACCGCGGTGTCGCGCGGCCTGACATCATACCTTACTGCGGAATGGTTTTACCCATATATCGCTCTCAATACTTCTAACAGTGTTTGTTCAATGTCATAGATATAGGTTCAGATAATATAACAATACCTCTTCCAGAGAGGGGGGGGGGGGGTCACAGTGATCCAGAAAGCCAAACACTGTTTTATTCCTCATCCCACTAAACACAAAATATTTGTATAACATTTGTACAACGTTGGGCCGACGTTGTACAAATGTTATACAAATATTTTGTGTTTTCTGGGATATCAGAGTCTACTGGAAAGATGTGAGGTACTCGGCTAAAACCCCCTGCTTCGATAAAAAAATTGACATTTTTCACTCGAAATTAAGCAATTTCAATTGAAAAAAAACTAGCCAACATATTATTAAATCTGGACACTTTCACAAAACGCTACAGACACTACTAGGCTACACAGGAGGATTTGGGCAAACGTCTCTGGTCGTATAAGTCCAGACAAATAGTATAGAAAGATATAGCAATTATTTTGCTTTAATGTGGGATATTTTATATTATGGTCTGCGATCACGTGCATATAGAACACGCACCTTTTGCGTGGTAAATTGTGTTGTGTACATTAAATTGAATTTTATTGGCGCCAGGTGTGGAATTGGCAGTTTCCATTTCAGCCCCGGAGCGCAGTCAACTGATCATAAAAATAGTCCGATCAATAGCGTGTAGATTTTATGAGTGATTAATTAGTAGCTCTAACTAATATCATTTTGTCATGATCCATAATGATGTCCCAATATATAAGAGATGTTCACACTATATGATGGTTTAATTGTAGAACATAGTCTGCGATGGAGGTCCAACATCAAACCAACACGGCGTTAACATCTCGTTTGTCCTGCATATACCACAAAGCCGCGTGCACGAAAAAGAAACAGCCATGAAGCAATGATAGGCATACGATAAGTCCGTCAGGTGTGGTGTTTTATTTTCTGTCATTATTTTTTTTATTATGAAAAAACACAATAGACAGGCTACTTGTGAAAGAGAATTTTTCTTCGCATTGAACAAATTATCTAAACCCTCTACCAGCTACGTTATCATTTTCTACTTTTCACCCACTAGCGCGACCCACAACTTCAAGTGGGTGAAAAAAAGTCATATTTGTTCAATTTAAGACCAAACATTTGAAAAAATAATTTTTAAACACTAATTTCATTCTCAATAAAATATAGTCATGCAAGGTTAATTTAAGTTTAATTTGCATTTATGACCACTACCTATTCGTAAAAAATGTACATATTATTAAAAAATAATTTTTTGTGAGCGTTTTTGCAGATTAACTACAAAATATGGTTTACACGAAAGCTAAATGTTAAATTTGTCACAAGAAAGCAAAGTAAAAACACATTAATTATGTGGGTGACGATTTCACTCTGAATAAAAGATAGAACTCCAAATGCTAGAAATCTTTGGTATTATCATAGATTAACTATATATACGATGGTAATATACAGCGACGCTTGGTCCCTGAATACCGTATACACAACAGCTCTCAATAATGCAAAACAGTTGCTTTATATAAACTAAACCACATTGCGGAAACATATTCTAACAGCCGAATACTGGTAGTTAAGTTACTGTTACGTAGGGATGAGAAGGACAGGATCCGATGAATATTATTGCTGGCAATCTCTGCTATTAATAAAACATGTCCCTTACATAAAGTGTCGTCAATCTGCCGTGGCTTAGTCGCCAAGGACGCTACTAATGGAGTTGTCTGCTGTATTTCCTGGACTGCATGACCAGATTTCCATTGTCCGTACCAGAAATATCATATCCACCCACCCTGACTTCAGTTATATGAGGAACCTCGTGCATTTAATGATGTGTGATCTAAATTTAAATTTAAGCGAATAATGGTTGGTGATATGTGTTATTTAGACAACTTGTGTGTTCGTGAGTGGGTGACCCTGTCAGCACGGATGAAACTTTTAAGCATAATAAAAAATAATTATGAGGTATAATGGCTTGAGCTGTAAACTTTTAGAAATGGATAGATCACTAGATTGGATCTATGACATGGTCTTATGACGAAATGACAAAAATTCAGCATAAAAATTATAACATTTTTGAATGCTCAATTCTTATTTTAGATCTAATAATATTTATTCATGGGCAGCTTTTCTTTATTTATAAATTAAAAAGTGATCCCGCATTTCATCAATGATATGAAACTTTACTGTTTTAAAGAAACTTGAATTGAAATATAATTTTTTTTATCATTTTACACATTTATGAATATTTTATTGTCAGCGACACTGTTTGTGAAGTTTTCTCACGTCATACGCATCTTGCATTCGCAGCACTTTCAGTCCCAAATATCAAAGTGCATGCGTGGGGCATTGAGATTGCTTTCACAATGCTACATGAAGGTGGGCATCATGTGTTCAGCATTCTGTGGGTGATGGTGTTGCTGTTGATGTAGCTGTTGCTTCTGTTCCTGCAGTGGAGGATTAGTCTTCTCTCCGGTGGCGCATCTGTCGTGCATGGGCTATATTAGCATTATAAGGATGCCAGCCGCGTCCATTGTTCGCATAAATACACCAGCGGGCTCTTGTCAAGGGACGTCAGCCATGACAAATGCCGCATTATTACCTGGCTGGCCGTCTCTCATCTGAGGACGATGATCAGACTCCATACTGCACTAATACTTTGCATGATTGGAAACACCTGCAATGGTCCCCCAGTATTACCTTTACTACTACCATCGTGCTATACTGTCATGCGAAGGGCAACAGCAGTAACTGCTTACTTTTCAAGTAAGCAGTTACTGCTGTTTGCCTTCGCATGACAGCATAGCATGCGCCACCTGTTTCTGTTCCAAGATTAATGATGGAAACTGGTTCACCTTGGCAGATCATCTCTTGTGCTGAATGGGCTGGGTAATAAACTACTTCCTTGGCGCATGGACCGCCTTAACAATGCCACTGAGTCCTCCACGGCATGCATGTTGTCATGGCTGGCCTTACGGATACGGCACCGGGTCAGCTCGGTGCAGCTCAACAAACAGGAGGCGTCGAAACAATGCTGGGCCAGCGTCGTTAACGATGTGGTGACATTAAATCAATATTGGCTCAACGTTTCGTGTTTACTGGGAAATCTCCAGCCAAGCCGCGTCGGACGCTGACAAAACGTTCTCTTAACGTTGGACCAATATTTGCAATATGCACTGCATTGAAAAAATTGAAATTAAAACACGTGACTCATTAAACATATTAAACAGATAAACATTGCATTTGTATTCTGTAAATTTCATGACACGAATTATTTTTCTATCAAGTAGTTGTATTTATAACTATGACTCTTTAGTGATTTTCAAATTGGGAGGTCGAGTTCGTGATAATTTTAGTACAGAGAAGCGACATTTATATTTATCACATAAAAAGTTTAATTAAATTTTTAATATTTATATGATTGCACTCTATTATCATCGTAATATTCAATTATATTTTGACGTATATTGTGACTATCATAAGTATTATTTCAGGAATCAACTAATTATAATTTATATATAGGGATATTCGAATACTTATGTATTCACTGCTTCAAGGAGTTTACTGTTGTAACGTTACATAGGCCCTATGTGTATTCAAGCAAAACGTTATATCACTTATTCTAATACTGACATAAATTATGTTAAGTATATTATAAATATTTAACCATTAGGTATTGGTAAT
Source organism: Flabesymbios commensalis (assembly GCA_964017125.1). Classification (NCBI taxonomy): domain Eukaryota; kingdom Metazoa; phylum Annelida; class Polychaeta; order Terebellida; family Flabelligeridae; genus Flabesymbios; species Flabesymbios commensalis. Next base: position 54,458,641 of record OZ024909.1, on the reverse strand, counting down.
GTGCACTCAAGCTATACATTAAGCACGGGTGACTACATCTCGACCATCGACATCATTATTATAAAATTTTCCAAAATATTCACCTCACTTTTTTTCATCATTTGGAACTAAACATTTTGTCAGCAATTTCAAACTTTAGAATGATAAAAAAGTAATAAACAAATCAGAACTAACACTGCTGATATCGAATAGTGCTACATAGATGCGCACATTCCCAGAAAAACACAAAACATTAGTACAACATGTATACAGCGTCGGCCCAGCGTCGTCGACGTTGGGCCAACATTGTACAAACGTTATACAAATGTTTTGTGTTTACTGGGTTATCGTCAAAGCGTCCGAGTGATAGAAGGCGTCCTCTTTGAAGGGCCATTAATACAGCCTGTAGCCGGCTGATAAACCTAATGATGATTAGTGGCTCCCTGCGAGATCAAAGACGAAAATAAAATGTGAAAACAGATCACGATACATTTATTATACATCATGAGCAATTACAATGATAAAAATATGGCTCTCTCCAAAATATGAACAATTGTTTTTTTTCTAAATTTATCTGTTTATCTGGAAAGTTTATTCTCTATGAATTGGGATAATAATTGAACATGTATCAATTCTATTTTTTTAATTTTTGAATGTAAACACTTGACTCTTCTTTCATGAGTTAGCAGAAAATAATGGCATATGCTTGCATATGGCAGCGCGGTTGTAAATTGATTGAAGCAGTGAATACATAAGTATTTGAATTTCCCTAACTATAAATTCTAATTAGTCGATTCATATGAAATAATAGTTATGATAATAACATTACACTCTAAAATATAATTGAATATCACAAAGATAATATAATGCAATCCTCGAAATGTTAAAATGTTACCTGGGCCATTTTAATGTGATAAGTATGAATGTCGCTTCTCTACTAAAATTATCACTGCCATATACGACCCCTGCTTTGAAAAAAGGAACATCAAATGGTGCGATTACATCTTACCTTTGCTGGAAAATGAATATACATACTTGTGCATTAATTAATTAATTAGGAAATTAATGAGATGGTAAATAATCGCACTGGAAATAAGGGGGTACTCGGGTACCATGAGCAACGCCCCACCCCGCCTCGGATAAGCTATCTGAAAGTTATGTTATCATTAGGCCTACATATAATCCACACTTTATTTATATAGATATATCAATGTTATGCTATTACGTATAATCCACACTTTATTCTGCATATAAATACAAAAATACAAGGTATGGAAACTATGTTAACATTGCATTAATCCACAATTTATTTTGTAGAGAGATAAAAGATAACAAATACAACGTTAAATTGGATCTTTATAGCAGGTATATTACATAATAGTGGACCTATATTTCAGCTTGTGCACAATATAATATTATGGCTAGTGGTGTCCATTTTGCCAGTCTATTCACTGTGCCACTTGGGAATCGGTTTATGTCGGACCACCATAACTTCAGCATGCCCAGAAATGTACGCTTGTCTGAATGGGATCAGCCCGGATTAATAACTCCCCAAAGTAAAATCAACCAATCAGCGTTGCCTCAATGCGGGGCCAGCGTCAAAGACGCTGGCCCCGCATTGAGCCAACGTCTGGATGTGTTAGCGTTGGTAGAGCAGCTAACACTCCACACTAACATATTCTCCTATAAAGCTGAATTATGACGCGCAGGATGGCGAATTAATTATGTCTCATTTTTCTTTATGCTTTGCGTTAATTAGGAACACATAATGGCGGATTGTTGCCGGTGATATCCCATAATATTATATCGCACCAGTCATCCGCCAGCATTCACCTCTTTTTTTCTGCAGGGATTCCCGCGATTTCTGCTCTCGTAAATAAAACCTGCCAAGCGGAACCCACTCTCAGAAACCAAAGGGGAAATGAAATGGGGTTTTATTGTTCCTCTATCGGGATCAAAGCGTCGCTACTAGAAGCTTTAACCGTCTGAGAACTGTGCACACAAATTAAGAATAAAATATTTTAGGGTCCAATGAACTCTATTCATATCATTCAATTCCATAATTACACAACAATAATTAGCAACTGTCACCCATGTATAGGCTACATATAGACCTACAATATCGATATTAAACAAATATAATTTCAAGTATAATTATAGTGTTCAATCATGTTTACAAACTTTTTTGATACATAATATTTGTAATTATTAGTGACGGAATGTGCCCCTGAACCATATTCTTTCTCATTAAGGTTGACCCAGATCTTCGCACTTTTATTCGTCGATATATCGTTAAATAAGATTGTGAAGATCTAGGTCATCCTCATTTTCAGCATACCCCCTGTACATGCAGGGCTAGCCCTTTAAACCTCACGATGTATCAAAGCATTATTTTTGCAACTTTGAAAAAAATATTATTTAATTCCCTACACCTAAGGGGCTCAAAATTGAAATGTTTCAATAATATCAATATCTTTTTTCATTTTGCACCCACTTCAAGTCAGCAATTCTCGACTTGTAGTGGATGAAGATGACACTGGTAAATTCAGGCTCGAAATGGTTAAAATGCACTGGTAATGGCTGTTGTGGACTGGTTGCCCCAGTACCGTCTGGGGGTGCGGCAGGGACTCGGCTATTGTTAGCATCCCCAGAGACGGTTTGTTAACGCTGCGCCACCTATGGCGGCTAGACCAGTTAAAGCTAAATTATTAATGAAACGCCACCCGCGTAGTCACGAAACTCTCCTACTCGTCAAATTATATAATTTTTTTGGACATTGCTCAAGCCAATGCAAAAATGTGAATGAGCGGGCATAAAACAAACTAATTATAGATTTAAATATGTTCTTATTTATTTTTATCAATATATACTTATACAATCATGTATATATATGAGTAGAAATCAATTATGATATAGAATACCGTTGGTTAAATGCCAGATAGGTTTGTTCTAGTAAAAAATATCAAAGCTCAGAAGACACAAGACGTTGAATCAATATTGATTTAACGTTGGTCCACCGTCTACGACGTTGGACCAACATTGAATCAACGTGTCTGCTGGGATAGGCCCACTTTTTTATCAATATATCGGTTTATCTACATGATATCAGAAATATTTATTTCTGATGATATATATATATATAGGCCTACAGTACGAATATCACAACTGGCGACCCTTATTCGCAAGTAGCTGAAAGTATAGAAAGTGGTTTGGAACTTACTTTGTGGGAAACGATTTCGACGTTTCGACCTGCCTTTAGCAGATCTGCTAAGTGAGTAAAATTAAACCACATTCTATATGAATCTTGGAACCATGAAAAACATATTCTCTACCATCTGAAAGTACACAGAAAATATGGCACAAGTACATGTATATTGTTATAATGTAACTCTATTTAACTGTTTAACCTTCAGAACGTAGTGCGAACTAGTTCAGTGTGGCTGGGCCATCTAATAACAACTGAATGACTGGTGATTATCAGCTGATTGATTAACTAAAATGCCTATTATCACAAAGCAGAATATATTTCATTGACTTCTGCAGCTTTTATTCACAACCTAGGCTCACATCGCTCTCCACAGTCAGCCTGACGTAAGTCTCACTCATTTGAGTGGCACATACGACATTACGGGTGCTAGGGGTTCACATCGTCCCTTTCGGTTTGAAAGGGTGTATCTGCCACGTCACAAAGTGGACGATACACCCTTTAATATCCAAGGGGACGACATGTAGAGCAAGTGGAACACAAATCTTTCTACGCACCAGTCTGCCAACGTAATACATTCCCAGCAAACACGAGGCATTCAACTAACGTTATTTTAACGTTGGGCCAACGTCGAAGACGGTGGGCCAACGTTAAACCAACATTGATTGAACGCCTCGTGTTTGCTGTGATTTGTCTACCCTTGAATATGGCAAAATGATTCATCGACATACAGAATAATGGCTGCACCATATGCTCGTGTAAATATGGTAAACCCAGATGATATTTTTATTACCAGTCCCGAAGAGACCATGCATAATTATGATATTCATAGACATGGGGCCCGTTCTATGCCCAGCACGTAGGCATATAATATTGAACCCTTTCTGCTCACTATTATCAAAAACATACAGTATATTGCGGAACTATAATTATTATTAAACAGTTAGCTCACATGTAACTATCTCAGCCGTTTAATAAATATTTTTGTCAACATTAATGTTCGATATGTTAGTTCGTGCAAAGCCAAACTGCTTTAAATACTTGAAAAGTACATGAAAGTTGTTAATGATGTTCGCCGTTGCTGCTTTTTTGTTTTTTAATAGCCAGAGGGCTAATTGTTAAACATGGCACATTGGACACCTATGTCAAATAGATCAGACATATAAAGGAGTAAGGCCTCATCTAAATACATGTAGTTAATACTAGGTCCGAAAGAAATCAATTAAAACATAGATGGAAAGATATCTAGGCCTAGGAGGACAAGGCTTATGGTTATGCCCAGTAAGCACAAAATATTTTTAGAGCATTTGCACAATGTTGGGCCAACGTCGAAGACGTTGGCCCAACATTGTGCAAATTCTATAAAAATGATTTGTATTTACTGTCTAAGGTCTGGTTGGTGTGTTATATATTATGCATCATGACAGCAGCAGAGTTACTTGTTTCCACTGTGCGGAACCTATACCTCTGATGTCAGGGTGGTTATATGTGATAGTAAAGGGGGTCTGAAGACCAGGAGAATCAGCTTACAACCCAGCAAACACAAAACATTTTTATAACATTTGTACGACGTCGAAGACGTTGGGCCGATGTTGTACAAATGTTATACAAATGTTTTGTGCTTGCTGGGAAGGGTGAAATTTGAGATACATAATGCGAATTTTCATAAAAAGCAGTGTGCTTTTTCGGTCCATTCAGTAAAATAGTTTTGTAAATTGTAAAGTATAATAATTAATAATATAATTATCTCATATCATACAATGACTCATTGAATTGTATCAGTTTGCATTTGTAGATAATTACATTAGTAGGCTACATGTCGTCACTGCTACTAGCATTGACGACATACACGTAATAATGTAATTACTGTAGATCTGGTAATATTCGCGAGGTTTTAATTTTCGCGAGGAGGACAAATTTGCGAATTTAAGAATCTCGCGAAAATTATTTTTATAATAGCGCTACTAAAGAAAAATAAAAATTCTTAAATTCTATACTTCGTGAAAAGTCACAAAATTAGACTCAGACCCCCCCCCCCCCCACTTCGGCCCTCCCCTAAAATCCTGAAAACCTTCAAAATCAATCAGTCCTATAGTTGAAATGAAATGAAATGAATCGGGCTTTAGGCCACCTTTGTGCACATATAGGCTAAACTGGGCCAGGAGAACCTCCTGAGGATGGTGAGATGATTGAGATGACACTGTCCTCCAGACACAGGAATCGAAATTCGAGCCCTGGCGGTCTGAGGCCGAGCACGCTACCTCTCGGTCACGGAGGCTCCCCACAATACTAACTTTCACACGTGGATGGGGAAGAAACAATTTTGTTTCTTTCAAACCGCCGAGACCGGGAACCGAACCCCGGTCTCTGGCGTGAAAGGCAGCGGTGCTAACCACTACCCTAGGGCCCCCGCCCTATAGTTGAAACATTAGATCGTCACAAGGGAAACAAGGAGTTTTAATTCAGAATTTGGGGTGTTTTCTTATTATAGTTACATGTATGGTAAGGTCATGTCAGCCATGGATAATGCCCTTGATGCTGATGTTATATCCTTCATCCGAGTAAGAAATTCGACATTGAATCAACGTCATTGACGTTGATTCGACGTCGCAACAACGTCGTGTGCCCAGTGGGTGGTAGTAAACAACGTCTTAGCGTGATTGGAAAAGACGCAATAATATGTTTTTTCAGCTTCAATTTATGAATAGTCTGTGACTTGATGAATAATATACGCGCTATCTTCAGGGTACTCGACGACTTATAAATCGATATAACAACTTATGCTAAGTCGATTTACCGACTCATAAGTCCGTTATGACGACTTATGCTAAATCGATTTAAAAACATACAAGTCGTTATACCGAGATAAAAAAAATTTTTTTCACGTCGTTTGAAAGCTTCCGTAGAATCCGCCTACGATTGTGTGTATAATTTACCAATCAGCCCCTTGGGTTGGAAGGGCGCATGTGCCGTTTACGTATTCCTACTGCAGACAGAAGGTGTTTCATTTCAAAGATCCTCAGTGTATAATTGGGGTCAGCTAAGGCTACCTCAGTGTTAACGAGGGCTGTATTTTAGCTAAGTTCTATTGTGTACGTATTCTGCTACTAATTGTTTTGACATTTACAAATGATCAAATTTAGATCAGCATCAGATCAGATCATTCTACAATATGTCTGCCATATATATACAAAGGTATACAGTACTGCCATGCAAAGCCAAAAGGCAGTAACTGCGTACTTTTCAAGTAAGCAACTACTGCGTTTTGGCGTTTTACGGCAGGCATAGCTGCTGTAGTGGTATAGGATGAAGCCCGAGGAGCGCTACATTCATAGCTGATTATGACCATTTATGCTACCATGATAATTGGTTTGTAATCGGCCAACAATAACTCTCCATTCCCGGATTAGAAAATTAGTGGTCGGACAAAGAAAATAATGTAGTGGTGTGTTTTAATGCATTTTCATGTCGTGGTAGGAGGGCAATAACATCATGGCGATAACGTTGGGAGATCGCCGCAGAGGTTGTTGCAACCTTGAAGATGGCTCCTTTTTTGGATTGCTGGTCAAAAATTTATTATAGTTTCTTGGTATAGGCCTACACATCACGATCAACACTCGTATGTGTGAAATATGTGCTTTACTTTGATTAGAGAAATTCTATTAAAAATCGAGTCGTTCTCTCAGCCTTTGCTACGTTTTGTATGCGGGACAAAAACATAATCCAGCTGTGGTAATTTCTCGGCTGAATAGGCAAGATAATGACACGAGAAATTCCAACTGATAGCACAGCTGGATCCAACAAAAATCACAAATCAAAGGGCTAAGAGAAAAAAGTTAGAAAAACGTGATCATTCACATCTAGCTGCAGGCATTTGCATCAGCATTCTGTCTGGGTGCATGCTCTCTAGTAATGGGTTTCTGTCATATTCCTAAATGTGACTCGGTTGATGTGATTGGCAACAGAATGACCTCTAACCCTTGGAGTGCTACACACATCTGTAATCCCATTTGAAGCATCTTTTCGGTCCGTAACCCTTTACCCCCGGTGCCGTCCATATTCGATTTTTACATTTTTTATTAGCATCATATATCTGCTTTTAAACCTGTCAAAGATAAAAAAAATAATTAATCAGCACGATTTGAAATTTGTTGACCTCCATTTTATCAAATCTGAATAATTTTCACTCACTTGAAGTTGTGGATCGCGTCAGCGATCCACAACTTCAAGTGGGTGAAAATTCAGATTGAATAAATTAGTTGTTGCGGTTAAAGGGTTAATATAACCTTTTTAATATACCTCATGTGCTATAAATCAACATAATTAACTAGCATGTAATCAGTTTTTATCCATTTTAAGTTGTGGGTAGCGTAGTTAGATAAATTTGAACTGGGTTAAAGCGACACAACCAGGTCAAAAATCAGCATTTTTGTTTTGGTTTCTCGATTTCTCCATAATATGTTAAGGTATCCATGGATTAGAATTGCGTAAGTTTCTTAAATTTGGTGTTGTGCGTTTATAAGCAAAACGAGAAATAAGAACGAGATTTAAGTGCGGACAGGCATGAATGCCAAAAATAAGAAATAGGCTAACGGGAATTACTGATAAATGGGGCTTTCTGCACACTTACACGCCGCCATAGCAACCCAATATTTAAAAGACTTACATAATTCCAGTTTATTGACATGTTCACATAATATGGATATATAAAAACGCGAAAGAAAATGTTGGCTTTTGGATAATTTTTGGCCTGATTGAGAGGAAGAATGATAGAAGAAAAGAAAAAAGAAACAAATGAATGAATGAATGAATGAATGAATGAATGAATGAATGAATGAATGAATGATGAATGAATGAATTAATTAATGAATTAATGAATTAATGAGTGGAATAAATTGCAGGTCACATGTAAGCTACACTAAGATAGATACAACCATGTGCTGATATGAAGTAGTCATATACATAAGCTTAATACCCTACTCCTAACACTAGCTGACCCAGTTGTTGTACATGTGTGTCGATGTCCTTTTTAATTTCCCGAATGCAATTTCATCTCATTAATTTCATACCAAGATGTTGTTTTTTTGAGAACATTCCTTTAAAAATTCGCCTTCATTAGATTTGTATAAGAAAGCAAAATGTTTTCACAGTATTTACTGTAGGCCCTATACTCTATAAATAGATTTCCATTGAATACAGTAAGATAAATATAATGCCTCATGTTTCCACCTTTCTGATCCCTTTGTAGAGCTAGCTCAGGAACGGAAGCAATTTAAACAGCAATTTGAAACGGCGAAAATATCTGAGGATCACAACAGTCTGCGTCAGAGATCAAAAGGCTAAAAGCGGAAGTTTCTGAGGAGCGCATCATTCGCCAGGCGGAGCAGAAGCGATACAATCCCTCTGGCGACCTCTGGCGACTGGATCGATGCTTTCTGGCGTCCCAGCATCTTGGCCGAGCGACTGTAATCCATATCTTTGCACCCAGTGGGTGACCCATGTTAGATGACTTCGCAACAACCACGAGGTGGTGGTTTGATGCTAGGCTAGCGTACAACATGGTTGGCCCACCATTTCACCAGCGTTTTGTAGCCGATTTCGTACGTGTTCGCGTCCACATGTATTGTTATTTATGGCCGCCATTACGCGGCCTCTGGCGAGAAACAGATAATCACTATTGTGACGACCTGACACGTGACATGAACCGTGCCGGATGTTCTGTGTGGAATTTGACTTTTAGACGTGATATGTATTGTGATTTTTGGCAGCGTCGACATCTTTGTGATCACCATAACTGTACTGACTGATGAAGCAGCTTATCCTTCCATCAGATTGTCCACCAGATTGTCTAGTTGTTTCAGAGTACAACATTTAACAAGACAAATCTGTCATGTCATATAAATCAAAATGGAGTGATATTTGTTATTAACAGATAAATCAGTAATCAATCCCATGTACCCAGATAATTCATTTCCATCTGATTTTTTTCTTATAGGCCTATACGTGTCAGATATTATATCATGAAACGTCTCTCTTGTATGAAATAGGCTAGTTAAAGTTATGCCATTTCAAAGGAAGCGAGTGGATGTGGTTTGTGACGTGTGGAAATACGTGACACATTTCAATAGATGGGTAGTTAGCTAGTTAGCTATAGCTATAATTTACTCTGGTACTTCTGATCATTTCAATTCGAATGAGTTTAACCAAAAATATAACCAAAACCTGTTTAATCTCTTATGATAATAATCTGGACGACAGAGAGCGATGACTTGCCTGACGACATTACATATGTTTTTATTTTAAATAATTAGGTGCTTAAGATCATATACACAATTACAGTTGTTTTGTGGCGGAAATAGATAATATACATTGTGCCAATGTTGGCTTGGTGCTTGGCCGATTTTGGAGATGGTGGGCCAACTTGAATTCAACATTGGCTCAACGTTTTCTGTTTGTTGGGATACATACCGTATCAATAATTCATATTATTTAGTAATATAAAAATGGATCACCGCGATATCAACTGAGACATATTATTTCATTAACCCTTTCAAGCCTGAATTCACCATTGTCATCTTCATCCACTACAAGTCGAGAATTGCGACAGCAATTCACGGCTTGTAGTGGATGAAGATGATTTGATGTGGTTTAAAAATTAAAGAAAATTGCCATGAATTGGTAAACCAGTTTCATGGGAATTTTCGTTCTAAAACGCTTAGTTGTAGGGAAATTAAGTCTGTCTTCAGGGATGCTTTAATAATGCTTTGATGCATCGTGAGGGCTTAAAGGGTTAATTACATTGATATATTCCATGCACATAAGAGCTGAGTATAACATCTCTTTATGCCAAATCATAAAGAATGGCATGCAGCATTACTTCATCAGGCACTAATTATTAACGATTGTGCCCCCCCCCCCCCGTGATGTGGACACACAACCAGCTAGCACAACACGTTTACCCAACGGGCCAGCGTCGTAGACGGTGGGCCAACATTGAGTAAAAGTATTGTTTTTACATTGAGTAAAAATGTTGTTTTTGCTAAGATAAAACTTTTCCTTCCCCGGGCTTAGATGTCACGTTCACTGGATTTCTTATTTTGTTGTTGTAGTTGCTGTTGTCGTTGTTTATGTTTGGTGTTGATGTAGTCGTTATAGTTGCTACTGTCGATGATGTTAGTACATTTTAATGTTAGCTTTTTTTGCCTGCCGATGTGTTGTTGATACTGCTGCGGCTAGTGTTGCTGTTCCTTATTTGCCTTTTTGTTGTATCAGCGATAATTGAAGGCAATAGGTTCATGTGATGCAAAAAAACAACACTGAAAAGCAAATACTGATACGGCATTGGTAATAACTTGAGCAAAGTGCCCCACCATACTAGTGCAATATAGGAGACATAGGACAATTTTAACGCCGGGGGGGGGGGGGGGTTGCCGATTTAAACTGCTGTGTGATGACACTTTATTATGTTTGCACAATTCAATAAATAATTGATGAAAAATCTATTCTAATCATAATAAACCGCCTAAGTACTTGTTGATATGACGTGCTTTACATTGTATTGCCGAACTTTTATTACATGACGCGCTCTATCAGTGATTAAGCCTATTCTATATGCGCTATACAATAAAATACACACGGAATACACTGAAATACTACTGTATCACGGCAAATTTGTATTACCGAACTATTACAACTAAATGTGTAATGCTGAAGTCACTGAATAATCGGTGACTGTCACTACGTGACTTCAATGTGTAATATAATGGGCGGACCAGTAAACAGTTTGTTGATAGTTCTATCATTCCCGGTATTATTCCTTCATGTAGTGGTCCTCAGAAATCCTCTAATTTCCAACAACTGGTTAATAGGCCTATAATGGTTGATGAGGCGATCAGATTTATTGTTCTACATGTATTTAGCAAGTTCACTCAGATCTTAGACATGTAGGCCTAATAGAATGGGGTTGCAATTTTAGGCAGTAGGCTGTGCACCGGATTGTTAACAGTTTTGATATAGGCCTACAAGGGGAAGGTACACGACACCACAGTTTCCCCTTCAAATGCAGTAACTGCTTATATAAAGCAGTAACTGGGTTTTTTTGCATTTCGTACAAAAAGAACCACGCTCCAAACACGGCTTATTGCCGTGAACTGGGCCTTGCTTCCACTAAAGTTGAAGGGGATCGAAGAAACAGCATGTTTACTTCCGAAAACAAAATACAGAATATTTAGTGGGTTGCAATAGAGATATACATAATATTATGTATTTCTGATATAATAGCACACACCTGAACCAGTAGTCCACCCACGTGTATGCGAGGCCTCGTAGATCAACTCCATCTCGACTGCGTTCATCTCGGCACGAGTGGCCAGCTATACTTTAAATCCCAATTTTAGATAAATTGGCCAGCCAGCGAGCTTAACCATAGATTTCTGAACTATGCGATTTCTATTTTCACCCACTTGAAGTTTTGTCTCGCTACCGCGATACACAACTTCAAGTGACTGAAAATAAAGGTAATTTGTGAAATTTAGGTCCCAGCATAATCAGTGTTTCAAGATTTAAGATATATTTTATTTTCAACAACTGGTTATAGAGGTGCTAATAAAATCACAGAATGTCTACTGTAGTCGACATCAGTGCTCTATGGGCTAAGACAGATTAAAATTTCATCTCATTTATTTGTAAAAGTAAACACAGGGTGATTATTATAAAATAAAGGTGCAGTTTTCGGAGCTCCTAACCTTGTCTTTTATATTATTTTATCACTGTCACACAAATTAGCCTTTTTAAGCGTTCTTCTGTTCTGTAAATTTGTCCACGGCACTCAGTGGTTAAATTAATAAATCAGGAGGCTGAGCTGCGGAGGCGACCAGGCAACAAAATAGCATTAGCGTGAGCGTATAGGGTAATTAGGCAAGGCACCAGGATGGCAGCAAACAGTCACCCAAGGCTTTACACCGGTCAAGCAGGGTGCGCCGGCCATTGTGAAAGGTCATCAAGGCCATCTTTATGGTCAAGCTGGCCAGACAGGAGACGAGAGCCGCTGGTCAAATGCTGGGTTAATGCTGGCGCATTGTTCACAACGCTGGCCCAGTGTTTAACAATGGTTCCCACTTGAACTCGTGACTGACCACTCCACCGTAGACAAACATTCCCAGAGCTTTGAATTACAGTTGGCTCAAGGCGATAATGAATAATAATGACAGATAGAAGTTCCTGGTTTGAGATTCAATGATTTCTGTATGAGGTCTTACAAATTGAGGTAAACACTGTCACATGCGTCTTTTCAATTCTCTATCTGCCCGCTAACGCTCTATCTTAATTCGAAAAGAAAAATGTGGTCTGTAAGCTTGAATTAGGTCATTCATGAACAACCGAGCAAGCAAAACAAGCTTACCCAATGTCGGTATATTGTTGCCAGCTGTAAACCAGCTAATGCGTTGCCTACCCCTTGTGTTGGTTGGAAACTGTCCCCCTTTGTACATACATGTAGTTCTATTGTTTTTTTGCTTAGTACTGTAGGAACAGGTCCCATGCAACACATGCAGTCCATATTCAACATCTGGCTATCCTTTTTATGAATATTTACGTTTTAATTTCTTTTCAAACTCTTTATTGGCCAGACATATTGTATATCATTGGGCCGGTGGCACAGGTTTTGACTCGATGTTGTGCCGATAATATTTCGTGCTTAATGTGATAATCGTTCAGGTTAGAGTAGACTGCTGATTTTTCAAAGTGCACCTGACGGCATACATTATGTTTTCTCACTATAAACATTGTGATGTGAAAATATACACACCTAATTTATACACACCTTTAAACGGGAAGTGGTAATGTTTCATTTTTAATGTAATAATTTTTCAGGCTAGAGTAGACTGCTGATTTTTCAAAGTGCACCTGACGGCATACATTATGTTTTCTTACTATAAACATTGTGATGTGAATTTATAGACACCTTTAAACGGGACGTGGTACACTGCATAAACTTGTGATCTTTAATTCAAGTTAATAACTTTTTATTATTAATTAATTTTTTTTTTAACAACTTCAACTTCTCGGTGTCTTTTCATTTTTTGACTGGTGTGGATTAGTTCTTATAGGAAGTGATAACGTATCTTAAACAAATAGAAACATTCAGTCAGTCTCATTTTCAGATTGTTGTGCATCAGCAATATCAGTAGTCCTAGAAAAGGCTAGAAATTGTTTTAAATTTAAACTTCATATCATTTAATCTAAATCTATATATGACATTAAAGTTTTTAAATAGAAAAAAGGTCACCAATGAGACAGAGAGCGTAAACTACATACATAATAATAATTATAGCATTGGTAGGTGTTTTGTTTCGCTCGATGATTATCGTACCTTCTAGTCTTATATGTTCAACATTTAAATTTCCATTTAGAGACCTGAAAATAAGTACAGTTATAAGGGCATAGTAGAAGCTATTATTCAATAATCTTAAAACCCGAGATAACAGACAAACCTGTATCCTCTTTGTGGGCGAGCCTGATGCATAGGATCCACAACTTCTAGCCATTAAAAAAAAAGATTTGACAATTCAAATCACATATAATTTCCAGCTCTCACCTGGGAATAAAACAAAAGTGTGATCTGTTTGACCGTGGAAACAATACCCGAATATCTCTTTATTAATTAATCAATCCATTCACGATTTACACTCTCACATAATTAACTATTGTCATCTGATCCACGCACAGCACTCAGACTCAGTCACCCGGCAAAAACAAAACATTTGTATAAATGTCTTACAAATGTTTTGTGTTTGCTGGTCATTGTTTTGAATTCTGAATTCCCAATCAGGTTCTGCAGTGCATGAGACGTTCAGACGGTGCCCGCATTTATTTTTCATTTCAGTCCAGAGCGCTATGCCAAGTTGTCTAAATATATCTCAAATTGAATTTTTTTTTATATAAATAGGCTACGCTGCATTCTTTTTTCTAATATAAGCATGATAATATCTTTACATACCATCATTTTTTCAATATATTTGGATTATTTGTTACCTTTTATGTTTGCTCCTGAGCACAAACAGTGAACACAGTATACTTGATTTACTACTATATATTTACTTTAATAATACTTAATACTTAACCCTTTCACTTCCAGGCCGGGGTGCATACCAGGATCCAGATATACTGGTGTAGGAGTTCTATTTTTCGCCATTTGAAGCTGGAATTGCTAACGCAATTTCCAGCTTCAAATGACGAAAAATACATAAATGTAGTATATATTTGACGAAAATTTGTGTCATTTTATGGCTACGTTCATTGACGAATGACGACGGAAATTTCCGTCATGTATGGTAGTGAAAAGGTTAATACTTACTACAACATCTGCTGCAGTTTTTGGACGCATGCAGTCAAAAAATATTGTTAAATAACATAATTATTAGGCTATATTTATTTCAAGCGTACACAAAATAATCTGTTTATCCCATCAGCTACATTAAATAAGTTGTAGCACACAGCAAAAAGAATAAGATTTTTCTCATAATATCTGCTATGTTACTTTTCTCTGAAGCCCTCTCCTGCAGTACCCAGGTGCACAGGGTAGGCCTACATGGCAGTGTCACCAGTTTTGCCATGAAAACAATACTAATCTGCAAAGCCAAAAGGCAGTATCTGCTTACTTGTAAAGTAAGCAGATACTGCCTTTTTGGCTTCGCAAAGCAGAATACTCGAGCATCCATCAATTAATTAATCCGTTCACGATTTACACACCCACGCTGGAAAAGAGCCCTTTAATCTCACTTCGTGGCACATCAGGCGCGAGACGCTGGCCATATGATTTGCCAACGTTTACTGATGCTGGTAAGACTTTGAGCCAACGTCTTATTTTTGCTGGTTTGCTTGCTGGTTTTTGTCAGCCATGATGGAGAAGAGCATGCCATGTATGGTGATGATGTATCAGCGAACCCCATCTGTATTTGATCATGATCACGATGGTGATGGTTTGTGTTTCTAATCTCCTACACAGGCGGATCTACTTAGCTTTTGGAAGTGTCATTTTTGATATAACAACACGGTATACGGTATATTTGTACGCACACAAAGGCTATTTTCTGTATCGCTGAGCAGTGACAATTCTGTGAAACTCAATAGCCTTGACAAAGTTTTCACCTAATACAATGAAGTATGGGGGAGGAGGGCTTATATAACATTATTTTCACTGAGGAGTCATTCAAAAAAAAATCGGTGATGTCACTGCATTTCACAGAATATTGTTCATTTAACCTTTTCACTACCATACATGACGGAAATTTCCGTCGTCATTCGTCAATGAACGTAACCATAAAATGACACAAATTTTCGTCAAATATATACTACATTTATGTATTTTTCGTCATTTGAAGCTGGAAATTGCGTTAGCAATTCCAGCTTCAAATGACGAAAAAAAGAACTCCTACACCAGTATATCTGGATCCTGGCATGCACCCCGGCCTAGAAGTCAAAGGGTTGACATTATTGTGACGTGTTTAATGTTCAACATGTAGTGGCCTATGTTACCCAGGACATGGCAGGACATGTCAGCAGCACCCCAAAATCATAGTCTTCAGTTTTCAAGTTATGGAAAACACAGATGAAACTTCAGCCTACCTCTAAATAGCTTCCTCAGAAATAAGTAACTTCTATAACAAAAGAGTGCGTGCGTGTAACTCTGGGACTGTCGCCCTGGGGCAAGATACCTTTCAGTGCCACCTTGACCGTAATAAATACGAGACGTTGGCACAATGTTGGCTTAATGTTGTGCCAGCGTCTGCGACGCTGGCTCAACATTAAGCCAACATTGGGCCAACGTCTCGTATATTCTGTAAACCTCAGCGTGCTGCTATCCATAATCATATGCGGCACCCATTGCAGTGGTATCAGCACGGCTTAGTATGGTGGGGTTAAGGCACGTTAATCTGCCCCCGGGGATTAATCCCGCGTTCTGGGGCACGCACAGACCACTTCTCCCCGTATCGAACCTTTCCCTTTTGTGTCTCGTGTCTTGCTCCACCCTGAGGGGTGTTTTGCAAAGTGTATGTTTCTTGTGTCTGGCACCCGGGGCGCTACAGGCGGTATGCTAATTTTGCCGCATCCAGTGGTGATAATAAGCAAGCACCGCCTTTTCCCGCTCGTATTTACCCCTCTCAGGACACATTCTCAGAAACGAAAAGCATTATTAAGGGTTCTAGGTTCGCATCGTAGCGAACCATCCCATGTCATGCAAACGTAAACATCCACAAATTGTATAAATCGGGTAAGCCTACTTTCACAGAGCGAAGAATGTAACTTTCATATCGTGAATCTTCTATGAACCAGGCAAATAGCCTACAAAAAAAAGCCGATTAGCATAAGGTTTAAACGTTGTGTGTATTTTTTGTGTGTGTTTTTCGTACATGTTTTAAAAAAATTGATGTGTGACAATCCGAGTTTTTCTAGAATTTTTTGATTTTTTTTAACTTGACAAGACCCGTCAGGCATCGCATTCTCGCACATGACGGCAACCATGCCTTTAAAAGGTAGGCTAAATCTACGTCGTTTGTCTGAAATCCAATTAGTGTTACGCAATTGCATCAACATTTGTATATGCCTACTATACTATTGTTCTGTAAACTGATCTAATCGTGATGCTATATATATATAGGCTATACCTATCTTAGCACCACGACATAGAAGCGTCCCACAACGTGATAATTATTAAGACGTTACATTTTTTTGGGTCAAGGATCATAATTATCAGATGCAAATGATCAATCCGTTAAATTTTGGAAATGATCAAGATTACGATCCGGATCCGGATTACGATCCGAATCCAGAATTTTTAAAAATATTTGTGTCTAGGGCCAAGGAATTTTGGTGATGATCCGGATTACGATCGATCCGGATCTAATACATAATCACAGAGGGGGGAGTTTGAAGTCTATTACTGACTCTAGTTTCTAATGTGAATATTCAAACACGATTGTGGATATGATTTTTTTGTCTTGCTGGTATAACGTACAAATTGTCACGAGCACAGGCTATAAGCCTAAAGATAGGTCCGAGCTGTGAGCAAAAAAGAGTCGTGAGCGTCCTTTGAGCGCAGAGTATCTTCTGCCCCGAGGGACCGGGGACCCTGGCGACTGGCAAGAAGCGTGACCATGTTCTGGTCTGGCACTGCTTCCTTGAACACCAAAGCAAATGGCCACACGGACAGTACGGAGGCAGCCCAGCGCTTCACCCAAATGGATTATCGCTATCAGTGTCACTCTTGTGGAGAAAATGTGTCTCGCGTCTTGAAGGGAAACACAGGGAATGGAACACTGGGATGGCACGGAGAAGGGATAGGGGGTAGAAGTGGCCTGGCAATGTCCCCAGGCTTGCTGGAATCTGGATCTTTGCCGACTGACCAGAAGGAAGAGACATTCACCCAATGTTGGTGTCAGGTTGGGCCAGCGTCTGCGACGCTGGCACAACCTGACTCCAACATTTGGTGAATACCTCGTGTTAGCTGGGTGACCGGCCTGCCATCACCATTCATTGGACTGGCCACAGATATTGACGCGGGCCGCGCACCGGCATTGGCTTTTGCCGCATATAAATAGGCCTGTCGCGGCGGTTTTATCCGACTTCGTTCATCCTTCAGCCCTGAGCACCGTGATAATTCAACATAATTCGATTTTGCCCCGCGCACATGCGCCGCGCAACACCCTTGATGGTGCGGGGAGGTGAGAGGAATGAAGCAGTGACCAGCCACTGGACATCGATGGCATCTGCTTTCTGTCCAGACGAAGCCGACGGTCTGCTCGGGGCCGCATTTAAGAAACGTTCGATAAAACTTGGACGTTGATCATAGTTACATCTGGTATGCCCCTGGCATGAAAGGTCACTATAAATAGAAAATAGGTCTATATTTTTTCACCAAAAAATATTCACGTTAATAAAATAGGGCTTCTACGTAGAGATGGACATAGTACTTTGTTAAATACGTAGTGTTAATTGCGCTTTGCTATAACTGCTGCATACCGCCCAGGTTCAATCCCCACTTGGTGCACATATAGGTTGTCATGTAATCATCATGTTTCTCCCCACTCTACTTTGGGCATCGTTATTTCGATGTTGCGTCCACGCGGCGATGCACTCCCGTATTTGCTTCATTTCACTTCACTCAGGAATGAGTAAAATGGTATATAGTAGGAAAGTTGCATGAGAAGCTCCCAGCCCAGAATTGGTCAGAGGGTTGTATGCTCCCCTGTATGATGAAATGGCACATGGACGAGCAAAAACAAAACATGTATTCTTGATAACATGTAGGCGTACATACTATATAGACCAAGCACATGCAATGATATGGGGTGAAAAGAGGTGGAAGCAACGTTCCCGGAATCCGTTGTAGGTGGCCACATACCAAGAAATCCCACTTCGCTGACGTCACAACACGAATTTACCCCATCCGTCTACGTACGTGTCCTGTGTGACGGACGCGCATACAACAAATCCAAGCTATTCATCATGAGAGGGATCCAGACGGACACAGACACAAAAAGTAGAGACACAGTCTGGCAATGTATGTAGGCCTAATCACGAAGTGAATGCATTCATACTTAGCTAATCGAATCGAATATATATCTAATATGGAATGTAGTCATCTTTGAAATCCTTGTCGCACTTGGCCAGATAGGCCCAACAAGGAGCGGATCATGGTATATATTTTATAAATGTTATTTGGTCTTCCGTTTGTTGTTCGGCACCGCAAGGACTTTCGCCAGTTGCTTAAAGGGACAGGCCCAGGCTAAAATCATAAAAAAATTGGTGATTTTATTTTGGCTTATTAATATGACCATATGGTGTAAACATGTAAATAGACCAAAACTGCAAAAGTTTTTTTATTTTTGTGCTGCGCATTCACCAGTTAGGCTAGATATAGAGACGAAATTCCTGATTTCTAATTATTGAGAACCATGGCAAAAATAAGAAATACGGGAATTTCGTCTCAATATCTAGCCCAAATGGTAATTGCGCAGCACAAAAAAACTTTTGCAGTTCTAGTCTATGGACATCATATGGTCAATAAGCCAAAATAAAATCACCGATTTGTTGCTGATTTTAGCCTGGGCATATCCCTTTAAGACGCGACGATAATTTTAAACAATCGGTGCGGTGTGGCCACGAATACGATTACGTCGATTTCCGTCGCGTCGTCAAGACTGAATAGTGTAGTCATTCTGGCAAAAAAATCTGGACAAATTGCTAGCAAAGGTTTTACGATTTATTATGGTAAATATAGGTCGCAACTAACATTTCTGAAAAATCCCAAGAAAAATTTCTGTTCAATTTCGAGAAATTTACTAAACCTGTTTTCTAATATCACAATCGCTAGTGAAATCAAATTTTCAAGTTTGTTTTCATTTTACAAATGTTAGGTATCGTTATTTATGTTTTTGGACACACTGAATCGATTGTAGCTATCAGTTAGACTTTAAATACAAATAATGGTAAATTTAAAGTTGCTTTAGCGATTTTTCAGAATTTTTTTCTATTTTTAAGTGATTTTAACTTTTAAAAGTTTATGAGTATATGATATATTACTGTATGAATTATTCTTGCTGGCCTAGATAATAATATGTTCTCGCACTTAATGGGTTGCTTGTGTGACGGAATGACCACTTACAATATTGGTAGTTGGTTATATGTCAAGTATTAGTATGGATCCCATGAGCCAATCATGTGTATATTTTAAGTCAAAAAAAAAAGAAAAAAAATCAGTTGGGAGCGATCACTAATTGATCGTAGCCTGGGATAATTATTTCTGCTGGATTTTTCTTCAAATGTTTGTTTAGGCCAAATTATATTCAGCTATTTTGTTTAATTCGCGATATTAAACGTCAAAGGTATGATTTTTTGTATGTTTCAAATTGAAATAGTCTACATCAGAAGATCACAATCGGTGGCTGCGATTGTGTATATTAAATTGTTCCCCGAGAAGAATCATCAGTGAAGACTTAATTCTAATGGGCAATGAAGAAATTCACACATAATAGCCCTGGAATGCACATACAACAGCAAGATATGCGTACACCCTGTAATGGATTCTACTTTTCACTACAGCTTATTGGATAATTACCATTTATGGACTGATAATGTCAAGTTCATATGTCAACATGATATATATAAGTATTTTTACACTTTAAGATCTGATATTTCATGTAGAACATGTCTCTAATGGTCTCTGACATGCTATTTTTATGGTACTGCTGCAGTTTAATATCTAATGAGGTCAAAATTCAGCCATTTGCCCACAGTTAGAATTGTATAGTTACATTGAATTTATGTACCCCCAGATCGTTCTTAAGAAAACAAGATTCTCCTTAATGAGAGCATTTACATGACTTGGCACTAGTCATCGACCAAGTACCGGGGTACACAAAAAACGAACTTTTTTTGTTGGTGTTATATTTGTACATTTAGCATAAAGTTATAGTGTTGTTACCAGTAGTTACAATATCATGCTCTGACATTTCAACTCTATAATCTGAATCTAAGGTGTAATAATATGAAAATATCGTAGCACATCCCGTCATGATCATTGGCCATAAAAATGTCAGACGCCGTGAATGCAATGCCATATTTTTTTTAATTAGGGGCTACATAGATAGATAGATATATCTACATATAGTACCATTTAGAATAACTACAATTTATTAATAATTATTATAATGTTGAGTCTTAGATTACTTTTACTGTCGATATAGTATGCAACTATGCTATAATATCATAGAATTTAAATGTTATAAGTACATTGACATTATGCAGTGTCAAATATACTGATACTATGACGTATTATCATAACAGATTATCGTCATATTTTAACATCTTTGTGACATTCCTGAACTACCATGACGCTTCTTAAATTAGGCTCTTGTATACATGTAGATTTTTGTACATCTGTGGTATCATATTAGTGTCCCGTCTTGACACAATTATTGTCCCGTCTTGACACAATAATATACAATGAGACGCAATAAACGCATAGCTTTTTTTGACAAAAAAAACACTTGAAATATCAGTTTTTCCATAAAATCGCTAAACGACTTTAAATCGTTTATGGTAAAACTGATAGCACTGATAGCTTCAATCTATTGCTGATGTGAAAAACATTGGTAGTAATATCTAATGCTACGGTCCCACGAGGGCCAAAATGTCTGGCGATGACTGGCGATGAAAATTACGTGTTCTGGTGGCGATGGGTGCCGATGTGGAACGTGTGGTCCCAGGAGAAAACTCACACGAGATGTCTTGACGAACCTTCGGGGAACCTTCGGGGAAGAATCACCGATGCATCGCCGATTATTCGGCGATGCATCGGGGAATACTCGGGGATTAATCGGCGCTACATCGGCTAATAGTTAGCGATGTATTTTTAGAATCGGCGACGAGCGGAGATCCTTTGGCGATGCGTCGCCGTGTAATGGTGATGTCTTGACGATATCGCGCCGGTGTCCTGACGACGTCATGGCGATGGTATATGGAGCCTTAATGAGAGCAGGAATGGGGTTATAGTAGGCTAATATAAAGTAATAGTAATAGATATATATATGGTCAAGTAATATGTAATAGGCTATTACCTCTATATAACACTGTTCTATTTTTGCTAGAATATTCACATCAATTTCACCTATACTTAAATCCATCAGTAACCCACGTGATATAACGTATGAGGCCGATGAAGACGTTTACGAATATCTAAGATGTTATGAAGCTGGGAGATTACAAAGTGATTATAAGGAATTGAATGATTTTATTTCAGAGGCCGAAGTTCATAAATCTATCAAAGAATTAAAATGTGGTAAATCAGCAGGTCCTGATCTTTTGCTAAATGAATTATATGTATTTAGCTTGGATATTCTTTTATCAAAGTTAACATGTCTATTTAATGCTGTATTCAGATCGTCACACTTTCCGCTATCATGGCAAACTGGTTTAATTGTTCCGTTGCATAAAAAAGGTGATACAGATGATGTAAACAATTATCGTGGCATAACTTTATTAAGCACTCTCGGCAAATTGTTTACTAGAATACTAAACAATAGGTTAACATTTTGGTCAAGTACCTACCACATAATTTCAGATGTTCAATCTGGTTTTTGCAAAGGGCGCTCCACTTTAGATAACTTGTTCATTTTACAAGCTATTATTGATTCATCTCTGGGAAACAACAATAAGGTATATTGTGCAACGGTTGATTTTAAAAAAGCTTTTGATTTTATAAACAGAGATTGTCTATGGTATAAACTCCTTAAGAGTGGAATCCGGGGGAACATGTATAATATTATAAATAGTATGTATTCAAATAATTTTTCAACAGTAAAACATCAAGGATGTATGAGTGAACCTTTCGAATGTCGAATTGGAGTCAGGCAGGGTGAGTCATTGTCACCATTTTTATTCAGCATATTTTTAAATGATTTGGAAACCTTTTTACAGACTGGCAATTTTCAAGGTATAGACATGGAAGGTACACCTTTAAAATTATTATTATACGCCGATGATCTTCTTTTGTTGTCTAGCACAAGAGAAGATTTACAACTCGGACTTGATTTGTTATATGATTACTGTACACGTTGGCGACTCTATGTTAACACTGATAAAACAACCGTTGTGATTTTTAGGAAAGGTGGTAACTTATCCTTCCATGACCACTTTTTTTACGGACATGATCTTTTAAAAGTTTCCGAATCAGTTTCATATCTTGGTCTGACTTTAAGCAGCCGTGGGAAATTTTTACTGACTCAAAGGAATTTGGCAGATAGAGGATTAAAAGCTGTTTATAAATTGTTGAAAGACACACACGATTTGTACGATCCAGACCTCAAGTTTATGTGTTCATTATATGATAAATTGATTTTGCCTGTCGTTCATTACAATTGTGAAATATGGGGTTTCCATGCAGCTCGGGAAGTTGAGAGGACACACTTGTTGTTTTGTAAAAAGATATTAAAACTGAACTCTAGAACAGCTGATTATTTTATTTATGGTGAATTAGGTAGGTATCCGTTAAAATTAAACCGACACTATTGTATTATAAAATACTGGTTGAATATTGTAAACGGTAAATGTAACAGATTAGTCAGTAAGGCTTACAATATGTTGTATAAAAGGTGTGAAAGTGAAAATCCGTGTGAAAACTGGGCATTTTCTGTTAAAAGGCTTTTATGTCAACTTGGCTTTAATTATATATGGCTAAGTCAGGGTTGTGATAATGTTGGGCCATTTCTAAGGCTACTTAAACAGAGATTAAACGACGTGTATATAGCACAATTGAATGAAAAAATACACAGCAGTACTGATGGTATTATGTATAGGTCATTTAAATTGACGCCACATTACAGTTCCTATTTCAATGTCATCAAAGTTTCTAAATATAGACAAGCCATGGTTAAATTCATTACAAAAAATACCACGCTTTCAATTTCAATGGGTTATAATAGTGCTCATGTGGTCATCGGTGACCAATCAGAAGGAAGATTTCTAACGCTCAGCGAAGCATCGCCGTAGCACCGCCGATGCTTCGCCGAGCAGCTCGGGAACATCGGCGATGGATCGGCGATGGATCACCAAACCATCGGCGATATTATCACATCGAATATGCATCGCCGATGTTTACACGAGCATCGCCGATGTGTCGCCGATGTGTCGCCAATGTGTCTGGGACATTTTTACCCTTGGTGTACATCGCCGAATTACTCGCGTACGTCGCCGATCATTCGTCGAAACACTGGTGCATGGTGGTGCTGCCCTGGCGATGCCCAAATGTGTGCATCGCGAGAGCATCGTGGGACCGTTGCATAAGCTACCCATTAGAACGAGAGCATAGTACCTAGGTCACCAGCCATAACACAAGAATAGATAATATACTCATATAATTTTTAACATTAAAATCACCTAAAGTATCATTAATGTTTTTTCTAAAAATCGCTAAATCGACTTTAAAACTATCATTTTGTGTATTAAATGTCAAACTGATAGCTGCAATCGATTACTGATACATGTCTAGAAACATAAGTAATGTTATATAACATTTGCAAAATGGAGAAAAACTTTTAAAAATCAATTATCGCTATCGATCACGGTAATCAGGTAATGAAAAATAGTTTTCGTCAATTTATCGAAATTGAACAAGAGTTTTGCTTGGGACTTTCCAGGAATGCTAGTTGGGACCTATATCTACCATAATAAATGATAAAACCTTTGTTAGCAATTTGTCCAGATTTCCGTGAATTTACTGCCAGAATGACTACGATAGTACATGTTCAGCCTTAGTTGTGGTCTGTCTTAGCCGTCGTAAACGGTCGTTGCGATGTAGCATGTCCTGCGACGAGATCGTGATGACTCAATATTGCTTCCGGAACAGCCACTAGGGGCATACACGGTCACCACTAGTATCGCTGTTATAGCTTACGACGCCAAGTCGGTAACTGTCTTTCTGCTGTGACATCGCAGAACCAGCAGATCTAAAAACTGCCACGAAGATCGCGTTTTAAGCAATCGTGGGGAGTCTTCGCGGTGTGTCGGAGCCTTTGGTAAAAACTGTAGATCTTCGGTAGCGTTCATTCATGTTGGCGACGGAGAGTTTACTGGTGAACATGAGACAGATGTTGAGTGAGTAGCCTACATATGAGCAATATGATATTTGTCAATCCGTTGGTGCTCATCACTCGTTGTATGTCCTCTTATAATTTGGCATGAAAACCGAATAGTAGACATCAAAATCAAGAATCTGCATCCATTCTGTCGAAAATTATATCAATTTATTGCTTTACCTTGTACAAATGGATGTCATCTTGGATTTTGTCGCTGATTGGCGTTCTGAATAGAAAATAATTTTGGGGTCCTACGTTAACTTGCTATGTTGGTGGTTTGATTAATAGGTTAGAGGATTTCCATAGGGTGGAAAACATGGATATAGACACCAAAACATCTCTGTCTGTGATTTGGTTAAAAAGTTAAAGCATTTTATAGATTTGTGTCCTTAAATAAGATAATTTATGTTAATTTATGCAAACTACATTGAGCAATGGTACTTAAAACCAAGATAAACGACATCCACCATGATTATAGACACCAAAGAAACATTTGTTGGATATGCAAAATTGTGATAATTTATGCAAATTTATACAAATCAGATAGATTTATGGAGTTTTAAAATCTATTAAAATCAAGTCCACGGAATAAAAACCTAAATGTAAACACAATGTGTGTCGAAAAGTATGCCACAAGTATGATGAAATCACTCACAGTGTCTAAAACGCCCGTGTCGAAATCACTGGCATCCATCACAGCCTGTATCACTAAAAAAAGCAGTGCCATATGCATATCTCATTTACTTTTCAAAATGACATGAATACGAATATGACGTTCCCCACAAAATCATTCTAATGAGAAATCAATGTCATGCATTTATTCTATCAGCAGAACATAATTAGATCGTATATCCAATAATCTCGTGAGCACAAAATTATTACCGCTTGAAATCATGGCATTATAATGAAAAGAATATTGATGTCTTGGACGGTAGAGTGTAGTATAATAGTCAAAGATTGTACATAATTTTTGGTATAGCTGCAAAGTCAGCGCCTAAAATATTCATTCTATGCAATGTTAAATATATACTATATGTTTATGCAATATATTATTGGGTGGATAAACTGATAACACAATATTTAAACGCCACGGAAATGAAAATAGGTTGCCTAATGGACAGAAAAAATAATAAACACATCAATATATAATCTAATAGCAAAATTAAATATATTGTTACGGAAAAGAGATCGTAGAAATGACAACAACAAATTATAACCTATCCGTAGATTTTAGAAATGATTGCAAAGAATAAAATACGGATACATCCTGACAAGATGTGGGTTATTGCTGCCTGTATGACCCTAGCTCCAGTGAGGATATATAAACAATGGCTGCAATAAAAGACGTGAACCAGAAAACAGCTTGAGACATTTAGCCAGAGAGTCTTGTTCGTAGATTTTACGGTCGTACAAGGTAATATAGCCTTCTTTCCTATTTCACCCTAGATCGGTCAGTACAAAAACACAACCAATGGACAGTGCAACAATACCACCCCATCCCTCGGATTTAACAACCTGTCTCCACATATAATTATTGGCTTGTAGTGCTGAGCTACATCTCGCCCACATTTAGATTAAAACTATAAAGAGATGCAGCTCCACTGGAGGGACTGCGTCCATTTGCAAATAATCAACCCCTAAGGTGGTAGGGAGGTGTCTAATAAATCTTATTCGTTAAATAAAATACCATTTGCTTTTCCTCATTTAAGTAGGCCTAATTATACCGTATATTTATCAGTTCTAGAAAAATGCACCTACTTGAAGTTGGGATCACTACCGCGATCCACAACTTCAAGTAGTTGATTTTTTTTTTAGAATTCAGCATCTGCAGTGTTAATGTGATTGGATTGGGGGATCCCGGGGGGCGAAGTGGCCAGTTTGGAGGCAGGCCCAACTTGTGCATGGGTCCCCTTTTTTTCGCAATAAAGCTGTCTTCGCGCATGTCCAAGAAAACACCATACGCTAACCCATTAACGGGGTGATGTTGGGCCAGCGTCGTAGACGGTGCACCAGTATCAAGTCAGAATCGGATGAACAGTTGTGGTCGCTGGAGTGGCATGTTGTCCACTTGAGTGAATCCGACCCGATATTTGCACACATGACCACCGCTCATCCGGTGACGGGCCGATATATCCGACGAAGGCCCAACACTCATATCGCGACCAGTCTGCCATACTGGTATTCCGGATACAGACACTGTAATATAAGCATGCATCAGGATACATAGGCTGCGGCTGTGCCTGAACTCAGAGAATAAGATACTTAATAGGGTGATCGTTAAAAGCAATGTCACGTGGACCAAGTCCCAAAAGATTCCATGCATGGCCGGGCTGGGCAAAGAATACCGCCGCATACAGCATCAAAACTTGCAAATGAGAGACCAATTTCTGGCCTTTTCGTGCCATTGTCCACCGAGCCAAAGTAACCCACAATTTGGTGTGGGTTTTTTTTCCCAACGTTCTGATAGGACATGAGATTTTGGACATGATATTATATCATTTGGACATATTTGGACAGGATTTGGTCCTAAAACATTTTTTAGTAGTTAGAGCTGAATGTCAATGGGTAGTTGTAACTGTTTACATTTCCATAGCAATAAAAATATGACATGAGATTTTACAGCATGTAATTTTATAAACAAAATAAATGTTCACCTTTTCGTACCTGTCATGCATGTCTTCTTAGATTCATATGAACTCTTGGTCTGCTTAGTCTCTGTCTTACATGTAACTTAGGATTTAACACCCCTCCCGTCTGCCACCCCTTCAGACGGTCATGCACAATGCATCGAATACAAACTTGACTCTAAACTTGAAAAATAACCGTTTGACTGAAGATATATACACATATTGTGAAAATTAGGTTGATACGCGGTGCACATGACTCATGATGACTGGCAAATAAAATAAAACAACGGATTTATATACAATTCGTCGTACATACTCTTTACAGTCATTGTAGTTATTCGGGGCCAGGATATGCAGGGGGGGGGGGGGGGCATCTGGATTCGGGCTATATGTTTTTTGTATTTTTTTTTATATGTCTTATATGTTTTTTGTATATTTATCTATATGCTAATTTAGCATTTGCCGAATCTTGCATGTCTATCTATATGGCATGTATCAGCTAAATACTTGTTAATAGTTACTTGTTACGATGGTCTAGACTCTACTAAATCTGCATTTTATGTTGTTTCATATTATACAGGCTCAAATAAATGTCAATAATTTATATCCCTATATCTTTGTTCTAATGAAAATATTTAGCAGATAACATATCTTGGTAAGTAACTGTTGTCGTATCCCAAAATAAATGTTTGAAGTAGAGATATATCGACGATAACAGCGCATTTTACATTATAACCTCAACATTCCATTCTACTTCAATATAACTATAAAAATGTGAAATATATTTTTTCGTGCGTAGGCACTTCCACGGCAGCAACTTCTCCTAAGGTTCTCCTGGCTCAGTTAGGCGGGGACCCTGCTTGGAAAGTTCGAACCCTACTCTGGCCTTCAAAGTAGTGTGCTCGGCCTCAGACCGCCATGGCTTGAATTTCGAATCCTGTGTTTGGAGGGCAGTTTCATCTCCTCATCCTCAGGAGGTTCTCTTGGCCCAGTTTAGCCTATATGCAATGGTGGTAACCTTTTTCATTTAGATCCTAATATCCCCGATGTTGTCTGCTTGCGACGTTGGTGCAACTCAAATTAACTGCGGCTCAACGTTTCATGTTTGTCGGGTCGTGTTGTCACCGGGTAATGAATATATAAGAATCACGTGGGCTCGTCCTCACACGTCCGACAGACACAAGTCTTTATATATCAATGGTGCCTTAATGTTGGCCATCGTCTGCGACGCTGACACAGCATTAAATCAACATTGGGCCAACGGCTCGTGTTTGCTTGGCGCTGGCCTCATCTTTCCTTTACTAATTTTTTATGGTTGAATAAACACTTCTTCTTCTTCTCTTATCAGGATATACATAACACAGTTATTCCTGTTTGGCACACTGGGGACAACCAGAGAATTCCAGATGATCTCATTTATTTGGGACTGCAGACACTCACTGATACAGGCTAACACACAAGGGATTCGCTACAGATACCCACGCCATGGGCATTGACAACAGCATCACCCTCTCCCCGATGTGACATGCACGCATCTATTTTTTTTTAATTTATTAGGTCCACAGCCACATTTCGTTTGAATGAAACATTTTAAAGAAATTTCTGTATCAATATAAAATGTGGACACTACATCCATATCAAACAAATACAACTATTGCGTGCAACATAATATTATAGGGGTCTACAAATAGTAGGCCTATATTATGTTTAAGCCTATAATAAAGCCTTCATATGGACTTTAGATTAATATACTTTAGTTAAATCATATGTTGTCGTAATATAAAGAATGCCATCATAGTTTTTATAACAATTAACATGAACATATTAACTATGAACCACACCAACGTATTGTAGGTTTATTTTTTAATTTACCTACATTAAATTTTTAAATAAGGATCTCACACATAGCGAGTAGCATAAGATGGAGGCGTACTGTCGCTGGCCCATGGTGATACGTCTTTCCTGAACGAGAGGCTCCCAATTTATTGGGAGCCACTCGTTCAGGAAAGACGCATCAAACCCAAATCAGCCTGGACAACCTGTTTTAGCCTGAACGATAAATACCTCTTGCGTGATTGCTTGATGTATTAGCTGTTACAGAGAGTCTCCACAACGTGGAGCAAGAGCCCTTGTTAATTATTCAGCAGGTGACCGTGCCTTGGCCTTTGCCGAGTCTTTGTCGTCTTATGTCTGCAAGCGGTATGCAAGCAGTCTGCTGGAAACACGGGATCAGCGTGCCTTCCGTCATTCTGATCTTGAGTACTTTTATGATATTGTGCTGCAGTGTACCGAAACCAGATGGCACAATACGTCGCCCCGGCATTGAAACAACGTCAGACGTTGGTCCAATGCTGTGGCAAATTCTACTGATGTTTGATTTACTTGTGAAAAGGTCATAATGTGTAAATGTCAACTATTCACTGAAATTATTTGTAGAATATCAAAATTCTACAATTTCCTGCAATTTAAAGAAAACACACATAATAATAAGTAATACGTTGACTTTTGCTCCTGGTAATACGACGCCATTATTCAACTACGTCAGTTGATTATTTTTATGAGAAAGTGGCCGAAAACAGCCACCAGTAACGTCATTATATTATTTGGACATGTTCAATATTGATGTATATAATATCATATGCATACTCTTAAACCAAAA
Source organism: Flabesymbios commensalis (assembly GCA_964017125.1). Taxonomy (NCBI): domain Eukaryota; kingdom Metazoa; phylum Annelida; class Polychaeta; order Terebellida; family Flabelligeridae; genus Flabesymbios; species Flabesymbios commensalis. The sequence goes on along the minus strand of OZ024909.1, from coordinate 54,428,539 downwards.
CTGTTCCCACTATGAGCATAGCTTCAATCGTGAATTACTCCAAGTATCACTCCATTTATAAAAAGCAGACATGTTTTTGTGCAGACTTGAACAGTGGAATACACTGCAAGTCATTCGAAACGGTGATTATTCACAGTATATTCTAACATGCTTTGATGTGATTAGTTTTTAAAATGACGTCATTATTTTAACAGTAAATATGTAAAATGGCGTCCATCTTGGATTTTACGATAAACTATAGGTCAGACGATAAACAAAAAACATCAGAAATGTTTTTTTTCGGCCCCCAAGTCATACAAAATAAAAAGATTGAGTAATTTCGTACCACAAATAACAATAAAAAAATAATTTACATTTTGATAGTCATTTTGTTTCTTGCTCATATGAAGGTGAATTTCACGGCCAGTCAGACACGGGTCGCAGCTGTTATTCTTTAAAATGAAAAAACCGCGAATTTGACGTATATGTTCATATTCAAGTGTAGGCCTAAACAGATATGAGTCAAGATTTGGATTTTTACAACAAACAAAATAACATTTCTCTTTAATAATATTTTTGGCTATAATAATGTATAGGGGCCTTTATTTGTAATCAGCCTTAAATTTCAGACAATTTGAGTATACATATGACAATAATATACATCAAATTTTTAATTTTTATTGATTCTTGTGACATTAGACCCCATATATTTGTGTTATATTTGTTTATATCATTTTTTGCAATATAATGTATATATATTAGTAATCAGTATTTCATTTCCGACAATTTGAGTATAAATATGACCATATAACTATGATTTAATTTTTATTGATTTTACGACCTTTGACCACATCTTGGGGTCAATTGACCATCTGCCGTTTTTTTATGGCCAAACAGTATATAATCAAATTTTAAAGTCAAGCTATAAATGGCCCTCAACAGTCCTACACAACCTTAGCTAGCTACTGCAGTAATATTGTAGATGGGTAATAATGTATGGAATTCTTCTTATTTATTCCTTTAAAGGGACTGGCCCGGGCTAAAATCATAAAAAAATCAGTGATTTTATTTTGGCTTCTTAATATGACCATATGATGTAAACATGTCCATAGATTAGAACTGCAAAAAGTTTTTTAATTTTTCTGCTGCGCATTCACCAGTTAGGCTAGATATTATGACAAAATTCCCGTATTTCCTGTTTTTGACATGGTTGTCAATAAATAGAAATCGGAGATTTCGTCTCTATATTTATTCTAACTGGTGAATGCGCAGCACAAAAAATTAAAAAAATTGTGCAGTTCTAGTCTATGGACATGTTTACATCATATGGTCATATAGAAGCCAAAATAAAATCACCGATTTTTTTATGATTTTAGCCTGGGCCAGTCCCTTTAATATTTGCAGTTTGGCGGCTATTTTGGTCCGCCATCTTGGATTTGAAAACTTATATTTTGATTGTGGTGTGTCTGAAGTACACTATGTACCATATTAGACTGCAAACAATTGACAATGCAGCAAACTGAGTCATTTCGGATGATTGATGGGCAAAATTTTTTAGGGATTTGGCGGCAATCTTAGACGCCATCTTGAAAATAAGACTTTTTGCATGGTCAGATTTTGGTTAACTTTTGATATGTTATCAAGCACACCTGATACTACAATAAACCGTTGAGAAACATGTTGTGGCCATTTTTTCATTATGCAGCCGACTATATCGCGAGGACCAAACAAAGTTTGTTAGATACAATTATATATAAGCCAACTGCACAAACACATAATTATATATAAATCTACTAGATACCTTTTGTCCTACACATGAATGTCTTGTGTCAACTAAGATACGTACACTAAGCCTGAAAAAGCGAACTGCTCGGTACATGTTATTGTTTTTTTTATTTATCCACAGATCATATTATGATGGAAGAGCAAGAAGATAAGCTCTACGAGTTCCTACGAAAAATAAAAGTTGATGAAAGTTTACTTTCGGAGCTGAAGAATCAGAAGGTAATAATGTTAATTCCTTATTAAGAATGCGCTTCCGTACTACGGAAGCGCATTGGGGACATGGTGTGTTTTATTTTTCCTCCCATTTTCAGAACTCGCCCGGGCAAGATACTAACTTGCCCGGGCAAGATACTAACTCGCCCGGGCAAGATACTAACTCGCCCGGCCACGATACTAACTCGCCCGGTTGGCATAATTATACTTTTTTAAATGATACATCGAGAATTATAGCTCTCCATGAGAATTAATACATTTTCAGCAAATAATAAGTCAATTTTTATGAATGCAAATGGATATTAATGTCTATTAATTTCAGAAAAGAAGATTTATTATTTTTATTCATTCCTTCCTCTTGCTGATTTTTTTCAATTTTGTATTCATTCCTTCCACTATTATTGTTAATCTTTCTCCATCTAGTTATTTCTCAATTATTTTATTCATTCCTCCTACTATTATTGCTGATCTTTCTATATTTATTTTATTCATTCCTCCCACTATTATTGCTGATCTTCCTATATTTATTATATTCATTTATTCCGCTAATTTTGCGAATCTTTCTCTATTTATTGTACTCATTCCTTCCACTATTATTGTTAATATTCCTCTATTTATTTTATTCATTCCTTCCACTATGTTTGTTAATCTTTGTCTATTTATTGTATGCATCCCTTACATTATTATTGAGAATCTTTGTCTATTTATTTTATTCATGCCTTCCGATATTATTGAGAATCTTTGACTATTTATTTTATTCATACCTTCCACTATTATTGCTAATCTTTCTGCATTTTTTTATACCTTCAACTATTATTGCCAATCTTTCTCTATTTATTTTATTCATTCCTTCCACTATTATTGCTAATCTTTCTCTATTTATTTTATTCATACCTTCTACTATTATTGTTAATCTTTCTTTATTTATATTATTCATACCTTACACTATTATTGTGAATCTTTCTCTATTTATTTTATTCATTCCTTCCATTATTATTGCTACTCTTTCTCTATTTATTTTATTCATTTCTTCCACTATTAATGCTAATCTTTCTCCATTTATTTTATTCACTCCTTCCATTATTATTGCTAATCTTTTTCTATTTATTTTATTCATTCCTTCCACTATTAATGCTAATCTTTCTCTACTTATTTTATTCATTCCTTCCATTATTATTGCTAATTTTTCTCTATTTATTTTATTCATTCCTTACACTATTATAGCTAATCTTTCTCTATTTATTTTATTCATCCTTGTACTATTATTGCGAACCTTTCTCTCTGCTGTCCAGGCCTACTCTCCTTCAATACAGCCAGTAAGTCAATGATATCAGCATCAATTGCTGTCATCTTCTCGTCAAAGGCTTGTACGCCAAATTAGGTTCTTCTCCCATTATCGCAGAATTACGAGCGGAACGGGTCGGTTTCCCAGAGCGTCAGCCGTGGCTGTGAGAAAGCAAGAATGCAAGCAAAACAGTCGTCGGCTCAACGGTGGGCCTACGTCGAATGACGTTGGCCCACTGTTGAGCCAGCGACTTTGACGACGGTATCGCCCTAGGGTTTCTTGTGATCGCAAGATGTGCTTTGAAAACGTGCACTAGGTGACAAACAAGTTGAATCTTCCCTCACAAAACTCACTGAGCTCTTTGGGATGCATCGTTCAAAAACGGAGGGAGGATTAAATCCGATCGAGCTGCAAACGACCGCATTACGCGTTCAAACGAGATAATTTATGAAGCCGGAAGAGCTGTGAATGGACGTCCAGCGATGATGTCAGTGATGTTGCCACTCAGTTAAGCGTGGTGATCATCAGGATGGTGTATAATGCATACTAAATAAGAGCAGAGGATGGTTACAAGTATTGACATGCTCAGAGTGGCGCTACCTGCTCAAGTGAAGGGAACACAGCACGAGGATGAGAACAGCAAGAAGATGTTAGCAAGCACAGAGAACAATAATTACCAATAGTGATTTAGTCTAGAATGGTTTAAAAGTGGTAAAACTTTACAGTAAAAGTTGAATAATTATAACGTTTGCCTGAAATTGAGTTTCAATTTCTGTGTTTATTTAGAAAAAAATAATGATGGTGAAGCAAATTATAATATACATGTATATATAAAAAAAAACGTTTGTGCGTGTCACTATTGAACAAGGCTGATTAATGAATTGTAAATTTTATATTACATTTCTATTATCCGAAAATATAAATCGTCAATACACCTAAAAATGAAACCTTTCATTTTTTTAATTAGGCCAAGTCCCATCACTGGTTTGGTCCCCCTCCCCAGGTGGGGAGTCTAGGAATTCATTGTATTATGATGATGACGTCTCCAGTACGGATGCCTAAGGCATGAAGCCGTTCATTTACGATAACATACATGATGGAACTATCACTATGACTGAGCATTCTTTGCAAAAAGGCATTTATACATCCGCTTGTGGATATCTGTGGGTCTAATGTATTGCCTGGAGCAACAATACATATTATCAAAATAGGCAATGAAGGTAGAAAAAACATCGTCTTAGAGGAAAACAATAACATGAGATTTCCCAAGAAACATTTTTTTTTACTGATCGCTCTAATCGGTTAATAAATAATATTTTTTTAAACCATAAAACGTTTCTGCCGTTTCAATTGTTAAAGGGACTGGCCCAGGCTAAAATCATCAAAAAATCGGTGATTTTATTTCGGGCGCCTAATATGACCATATGATGTAGACATGTACATAGACTAGAACTGCAAATTTTTATAACTTTTGTGCTGCGCGTTCACCAGTTAGGCTAGATATAGAGACGAAATTCCCGATTTCTAATTATTGACAACCATGTCAAAAATAGGAAATGCGGTAATTTCGTCTCTATATCTAGCCTAACTGGTGAATGCGCAGCACAAAAATTATCAAAATTTGCAGTTCTAGTCTATGTACATGTCTACATCATATGGTCATATTAAAAACCCGAAATAAAATCACCGATTTTTTTATGATTTTAGCCTGGGCCAGTCCCTTTAATTGAATTTACAGTGCGCCCACCATCCGCTGTCTTCTTCCACTAGAAGGACCTGTCCTATCTTCTGATTTGGCGCTGCCTCCAAAATTCAATTTCGTCTGTGTTCTCAACATTGCAATCGTATTTGGATCGACCACTCCCCAAACATACCTGCTGGTCACTAGCCCAGCAAACGCAAAACATTTGTATAACATTTGCAAAACGTCGGCCCAACGTCTTCGGGTTTGGTCCAACATTGTACAAATGTTATACCAATGTTTTATGTCTGCTGGCCACTGTGCCTCTTCCCTGTCACATTTACCATGATGGTTGTATTGACAAGGGTCACTGACCCACTTTCGATTCACTACATGACTCGAAGTCTTCACCAGGTTCACTGCCATTTCTTCCACAGGCATCAAGTGATGGTAGAACGGTGAGATAGCTTATTTCGATTCATTTCGAATTGTTATTTTACTTGCTCAGAACAGACAGGTTGTTTTACAACACTGATACAATTTAAATGAACAATATCACTTTTACGGCAAGAATAAAAACATCACATCTGTTGGTAATGAGAAACGGGTATTTATTATGAAGTATGTTTACTATTAAATTAGCAAAGCATACATTTTAATTCGGTATATGCAAAGTGACTAAAACTAATCCCACAAATAAGTACACATTTGAAGGCTTAACATGACATCATTTTTTTCATTTCAAAGACAATTCAGAATTCAATAGTTGTCAATATGATACATAAATATGATATTATAATAAAATACACTATTTATGCGTTTAAAGTTGATTAAACATACGAAAGCTAAAAGATTAAATAGCACAAGATACAGAACCATAGCATCGGGCTTAATATAGGCCCTAGTAATAATAGTATTACTGTTTTTAATCCAAACATTGGTTTTATGAAAGTAAATGATTACACATCTATAATCTGATAATGTGGCAAACGGTCCAAGAATTTGATGGCAGACGGTCCAAGTATACTCCAATTTAAATAACAATGAAATGCCGGGAATTAGAGATAGATTAGAGAGAGGTGGACGTGGGGCATTGATTGGCAGAGCGCATGACTGCCTCGGCAGTCATGTATGCGTCCGGGCTCGAGCTCCGCTCATACTGTGGGCGATCACGTTAATGACGGCCACGTCGAGTTAAGGTAGAAACCAGTGTATCGACGTTAATTTCGCACAGGGTCATGCGATGCGCGCTCCAAACACGAAAATATTAGCCAATTCTTCCATGTGATCTATAATGTGTGACCGTAGATCATCAGAGTCACCTAGATGACGTAATTGATCTGTGTTGATGTTATACTGGGGCAATGCCTCTGTACCAGCATTACGAATCAGCTATATAGAGGCCTACTGCATGGAATCGTTAATATAAGTCAAATGGATGTTGTGTCATGGGAAACCATGGAAGAAAAAAATAGCATAGATAACAGAAACATTTTAACATGTCAAAAATACAATATAGAACTAATAATACAATAACTACCGACATCCAAGTTGGGTCCTAAAATTAGGATAATCTTAACTTTGAAGATTATTTTAAATTGAAATAAGAGGAAGCTCAGACCAATCACTTACCACCTTGAAGGGGGCGGGGGCCACAGGGTAGTGGTTAACACCGCTGCCTTTCCGCTAGAGTTCGGGGTTCGTTTCCCGGTCTCGGCGGTTTGAAATAAACAAAAATGTTTCTTCCTCATCCACTCGTAAAACTCAGCATTATAAGGAGCCTCCGTGACCGAGAAGTAACGTGCTCCGCCTCAGACCTCCAGGGTTTGAATTCCGAATCCTGTGTCTGGAGGAAAGTGTCATCACACCATCATCAAGAGCCTAAAGCCCGCTTCATTTCATTTTTACCTGGAAGGGATTTAAAAAAACGATGTCACGATGATAAATAACATAAGTAGATAGATGTTTTATTGACACAATTAACTTATTTGTCATAAAAATATATAATTATTTACAATTGTACATGTATATACAGGGCTAGCTCTGTAAATCGCATGAAAATGACAATGATAAGTGCACTTAATATCAAGCTTGCCTTTATCATGTTTATATACATAAACAAACATAGGATATTTTAAAATTACACTATACAAATTATTATTCTACGGTACATATAGTAGCAAAAAAACGACGCTGTGGAAAGCGTGGAAAACTAATAATTTTATACAAGTTTACATTTTTCTGGAGCAGGCACTGTGTAAAAACAATATTAAGAACCATAAGGAGAAGTAGAACACTAAAATATAATATTAAATTGCATAGTATAATAGACACTCCGGAAAAGCGTAGAATTAAAGTAATTAAGTAAAACCTCTACAAAATGTATATACATAGTCAAAAATTACATACTTAGTTTATTGGCCTAAGTTGTTATTTTAACACTTTTCAATCACGGCATAGAAATTATATATTCAGTACTTATACCGGGAGCGAAAACCACCCACACTTCAAAGACAAAGTCAGTTGACAGGGCAGCTTTAATTATTATCTTAGGGTCCCACCCGGTCCAATAACACACGCGATGGGAAGGGTTCCCTAAACTTAAAACAAAAAAAACGAACCATAATAAATGAATAAATGTCAACTGATTATCTGGTTGATCAGGTATAGGGATATATACCCACACATGGAATGAATTGAATATTATAATTTATGTTCGTTTTAATTGAAAATATTGATACATTTCATACAATTTATGAACTGAATTATTGTAGTATTATAAAAATATAAACAGTAAGCAATTTGAACATTAACATGAAAAAATAGATTAGAACATAATCAGTTTTTTATAAAATACGAAAAATAAATTAGGCTTGATAGTCAGAGGTCACTGAGTGCGTCACCATGGACAAAGTATTGCACTTCATCAAGGAATAATTGCTGCAGGCGTCACCAACAAATGGCCAATATAACATTCCCAGTCTGATAGGTCCATAACTGGGCAGCTAACTAACCCTTTGTATCCTGGAAGTCTCACTGAGGCTACCATACAGATAAACCAATTATCACTTAGTACGTTTTATGAGACAAACTAATAAATAATGTCGTATCTCCCAGGGATACTATCCTTTTATAACAAGATGATAGTAGGATGTACGTCATTTAGCATCAAACCAAAATAAATAATCAGAAAATCAAGTCTTTCGATATTTGAAATACATGGGCTTTTCACCAGTGTTTACGTGAATGTATCGTGTTTCGTTATAATTTGAAGCTGACAAACGTTCGGACCTATCTATACTGGAGCTAAAATACCAAGATTTATTGTTGTTCTGATAATTGTTTCTGGCTTGTGCCGCATCACATTTCGGGATATCATTTTAGAACAATATTTGGAAAAAAAAGTTCCGTCAACAATGGCTCTATGTTTATTATACTACCAAAAGGCAGTATCTGCTTATAAAGTGAGCATATGCTGCAGTTTTAGCTTTGCACGACAGTAAGCCCCCTATATTATGTATTTAAATCTGCGACGGGCTCTGCACCTCATGTTCACCATTAATCAAGCTAATTACAACGTTGTCTGAACATTGGCGCAATATCAGCATTCATATAGATGTGTACTCTCGTTTTCTTAAAATAATTTTACAAAATACACAAAATGTTCATAATAATATTGTATGTGTCGCAATTGTTTTTTGTGGATTTTATCTCCGTCAAGTATAGCTGTACAGAACAGTAGGCATATTATTTGACAAATCAAGATTGAACAGTTCACTCTTTTCACCAACCCCACCTTTTGCATTTAATCATCCATAATAAAGCTAGGGTGAACGGAGAAACCATTTCCCTCTTTATAGCATAAACAATATTCCAGCTAAGCGTTATATATGACCTCCGAGTGTCAAGGTAATTCCTTGAGGTCGCAGAGCTAAATGCCACCATACGGTTTATGGTGGCCTGAGTTGATGGCACAGTGACGACTTGTGTGGAGTGCTTTCCTTCCGGCAATCTAGAATAAGTTGCCGCCCTCTGCACCTTAAATTTGGTATGCCACAAGGGTGGACTCTAGCTCCACAGCTCTAGCTGTACACCAGATTCTCTGCTTTACTCTGCCATTCTGTCCGACACCCAGACCTGCCTGACTAAAGGTCCCTTCCAATCTAAAAGCACCACGTCCACACACCTCTAATTTCCTTTCTTTCCATTTTCTCGCGAGTTCCTACAAATCAGTCCATCCCACATTCCCTCAATCATTCTGCTAAAATTGGCCAGCTGCCATTTACTCTCATTCAACCTAGCAGGTCTTGCACAGGGAGAGCTATTCTGAATTATTTAATATTACATAGGCCAACGACTAAAAAACACAATAAAAACGTATTTCAAATGAAATATAATTCATGATTGTACAACAAGTCAGGCGTTATCAAAGTACACTTGTAAGACCAATATATCCAGGAATGGCAAGCGGTTGGTAATAACTTAATTAAATGCGCCTAAGACAGGGCCTTTTAAGAAATAATTTACATTCGAAAATTATCTTACTCTTCTCTCAGAAGAAAAGATTATGGCGCTCCAGAACATGTATTCATATTTTGGTTATTGCAAAATGTCGTTATGTCATCAAACAAATTATGTCAAAAACAAACGGAAATGAATGTAGAAGGTTAACATTCTTTAAACATAAACATTTATTATAATAAAATCCAATCCATTTACCCTCATATGTAATATACTAAATTTTGCATATATCTGTGTTTTCTCATAAAAATTTATCATATTCGGGATAATAAATATTTTGTATTTGGATGCAGCCAATTGCAAAGATGAAGATAATGGGCTATAGTTTATTGCATATTTTTTACAGTACAAAACTATGTTTTTACATTATAAAAATAAACCTGCAAGCGATGTGTATACATTTTTATTTTACATTTCTGTTGCGCAACAGTTGACAAAGTGCGGAATACTATACGAAAGACAAATTTTAGCAAATTCATGTTTCATTTTAGATGTCATTAAATTTTGACTTCTGGTATTGTAATGGTGGCTGTTGGATTTACAAGATAGTGAGAAAAAAAGGAGGCAGTTTATTTATTATTAAAATATTTATGATAAATTGTAGCTGCTGTAATTCAAACATTTTTAAAAGATTTAATTTTTGAATAGTTGATCAGTGTGTGCTAAATGTGTACTTCCTGCAATAATTCGACTATTTTTTGGCAAATGAAATATGTTTGTATTTCATAACCCCAGTGCATAATTGAACTATATTGTGACTTTTCAAGTAACAATAATATTTTGGCTATGTTTTATGAGTTTTTGTGGTGGCCATTTTGAATTTGGTTGGGTTATTATTATTATGACAGATTGATTAGAATTTCGCGTATGAGTGTTTTGGCAGCCATTCTGAACTGTAATTGTAGACTTCGGACTTCAGGCTTCAAATTTCAGATAAGAGCTTTTGCAGTTTTAAATATATATATATTTGTTTGTCAAATGGAATCGCATTCAGGGTGCACAGTACACACATTGACTTGTCTCTCTGTTGATTTAATGTTGTATCACTATCCGCGACGCTAGCCCAACATTAAAACAACATTGATTCAACGTTTTGTGTTTGAAACGAATTGCAACTGTTATTCTAATTGTAGCATTTGAAAGGTTTTAACTGTCCATACCAAATACACAATATTAGTTAAATACTGGGAATTGAAACATTGGATAAATGCATTTTTATTATCAGATCTAGAGACTAAAGGGTGGAGTGGGTCTGCACATAGTGGCACCCTGTTCACCCTCCTGGCAATGAATGGAGAATCACCGACATGTCCACCATTGAACCACCATTGGACCCAATTATAGGCCTACTGTCGTGCAAGCCAAAACGCAGTATCTGCCCACTTTACAAGTAAGGATACTGCCTTTTGCATTTGAAGAGCAGCATAGTGCGGTATCTTCTCACTTTACAAATAAGCAGAAACTACCTTTTGCCATTCAAGAGTATAGTGATCCAGAAATCCTGGATTAATCTGGAAGAATACGATGGATGTCGTAGCACCCCTCCTGGCTACTCTGGAAATGTTGTGTCAAAATTTCAACTTGATTAGATAAAAACTCAGGGAGAAATAGCGTCTTTCAAAAACGTGTCAAGAATAATAAGTTTAAAGAATAAAAGACTTTTACAAAAGTAATACTGTAGATCTGGTAATTTTCGCGTGTTTATATTTTCAAGAAGTTTATAATTTGCGAATTTTATTTTTTCTTTAGTAGCGCTATTTACTATTATAGTAATAATAATTTTCGCGAGATTCTTGAATTCGCCGAATTTGTCCGCCTCGCGAAGTTCGCGAAAATTACCAGATCTCCAGTAGTATATCGGAGTGTATATAGGCCTAGGTTCTTAATCTTAAAAATATCCCAAACGATCTAGACATTTTTATTGAAACTTGTGTTTATCTGTTTTCTATTATTTTGCTAGAGCTTCGAAAAATTAAACACTTTCAATATTTAAAGAGAGTACAATTAATATAGCCGTGAGATGCCAGATCTATTTTTGATCATTGATTTCTTTTTGAAGGGGTCTGTCTAGCAGTTATAAATACGAACGTCATCTCCACTCACTTCCAGGGATTTTGTTTTTAGGGTCTTGTCAAAATTAAAAGTTTTTTTTTTTTTTTGTAACTTGACAAATGCTCACATCCCAGCAAACACAAATCATTTGCCTAACTTTTGTACAACGACGGTCCAACGTCTTCGACGTTGGTTCAACATTGTACAAATGCTATGCAAATGTTGTTTGTTTACTAGGCTGTTGCCCGATGAAAAGTCATTTCTCACATAAAAAATAGGTGATATTTGGTATTTTTTATCTCGGGAGGCATGGTTCATTTGAAATGTAACAAGTGGTGTTGGCGTGCCGGGTGGAACAATTGGTTTTATTGCGGGCTAAAAACTCTCTAATTATTGTCTGTGTTTCTCATTGGCATGGACACGGACACCAATCGTTGTGCAGAGGTTCTCACGCAATCCTACGAACTAGATCCACACAGGGATTCAAGACCAGGATAAAAGCTTGGATCAATGATGGGCCAACACATATAACATTAAGTCAGCTATTCAGCCAACGTTTGCCGACCAGTCGTGTCGGATTGGGGTCGCAGGATTTCGACCTGTTGTGGGTGATTTTGTCGATATTTTACGGCGCCGTCCACACAAGTCACAAAGACGAGAAAGCCTCAAGCATGTCCCCTCGTTCTGAATGGCCACCGCTTCCCTTCTTCACAATTTCTTCTTCTGGGCTGTGTGATATAACACCGCACCATGGCCAGTTGTGAAAGCAAAATCAATTCCCTGCAATGCCATAAATGCGAGGGGATTTTTCTCTGAATGCATCGCATCAAACACAAAAGCGATTTAATTTAATTTGTGGAATATGGGTTTTCGAATCCCAAATCACGACTTTATGATAAAACATAATACACGTGTCACTGATGTAACACTTTTGTATCAACTTAGACTGGCAGTCTCGAATATATTTCTAGGCAACCAAACAACCGAAATAAGTTTAAACAAATCAAACACTTCTAGACGAGCTTGATACCTGTCACCACACCATCATTCCACACATTGTAAGAATAGCCCAATTACAAATCCATCTAATGATGTCAAGGTATATTTTTAGAAGACACAAATTAAACATTTTTCAATGATTTAGTACTATTTTAGTCTGACCATCAAATTAAAAAAATGATAGGCTAAATTAAGACATTTTAAAGGATCTTGTATGCAAATAGACATACCGCTATATTATAGAACTTGTAACTTAACTTGTAAAACTGAAATATGGGTAAAACTGTTAGCTATACTACTGCGATCTCGCTAATTTGGAATAGACCAACTTGTGACAAAATTCTGCAAACATTTGAAATGAATTCCGTATGGACCAGACATGCAAGCTCCGCAGCGACATCTGGTGGACACAGAATAATAATTTCAGTGATGGATTTTAATTTGCCTGGCGAACCCGGTGGACTCATCTCACCATCATCAGGAGGTTCTCCTGGCCCAATTTAGCCTGTATGTGCACAAAAGTGGCCTAAAGCCCAATTCATTTCATTTTTGGCACACCCGGAGATTGATTATTAGCCTATAAATTAGACCAGACCAGACCAGACACATATTATTAGCATTTTATAACGGATTTCCAGAGTTATATTTTATTTACACCCGCATCATCTTTTCATGAAATCCATCGTACCATATAGTTACGCGGCTATGCTGTAAGATATGTAGTAGTAGTCCAGGCAAACTAGATTTTTTTTGGAACAAATTGCATTAGAATATTTTTTTACACAAAGCATTTCCTTTAGGTCCCCAGAACTCCAAAAAGTCCCAAAAGATCCGCTGATGGGAAACAGTCAAATTTGCATAAATCTAAGATGGCCGCCAAACATCTATACGCGATCATATTTTTGCTTTCAGATGAGCTATTCGAGTGATCTTAAGTTCTAGACTGGGGTTTTCAGACACAAGGATCTCAATAAACGACATTAACAATTGTTTGGATGAATATATTTGTATTTTTTTGCAAAATGACCACAAAATAGCATAATTTTACAAAATATTTCCTTTTCAGGGAACTTCTTAAATGTTTATTGCATAGCACTGCTATTCGCGGTGGTCATCCAAATCATCAGTGAAATCTGGGCGTTGTGAGTTAGAGCAGCTAGTGCCATGGCATTCATTGCAAACAGCAGTGCAAGGCAGACCATATTTTCGACATGTGCACCTCCTTGAGGGACAGTCTTTCTGGCAACTGCAACATATAGCATCAAGCAGCTTTGATGGTGCGGCTGGCTGGTCCATCTGGATAGGAATGAATTTTTTGTTATCGATATGCCATCCCCACTCTTCCGGCTTCATGTCCCTAGCCATCCCTTTCCAGTCCATTATTTGACAGTACACACGTAGATTATGGTACTCAGCAGCTGCTGCAGTTGGAGGTAGGGTTTGTGGTTCTAAGTGTGATGTACTCTTGGCCACTTTTTCACAAAAACTTTTGTACCGTAATGTATTCAGTCCTTTATCACTAGCACCACCATATAAGCACACCAGTGCGTTTTCTCCTGCCACAACAATGTCATTCTTTACTACTGGCCAAGAACTGCTAAATACATTTGCTTGCTGGCAAAACAAAACTTTACTTTTGAACTTTTTAAGTGCCAAGCCCTTTCCCAATCCGTATAGACGGTATGTAGTGTCGCATCCCAATATTGCGTGGATGAAAAGAATGTTGTTGCACACATAAATAACAAACAACTCTTTAGACTGTTGTATGCACCATATTTTTTTCTTAGATGAACCCTGCTTAGGCTCTGATGCGAAAAACAGATCATGTGTGTTGATTTCAGCATGGTATAATAGGACTTCTAGTAAATCGGTCTCCAATAATAACAGTTTCTTTAGTTCTGGCCGATGCAACATCAGCTTGAACGATAAGCAGATCTGCATCTTGCTTGGCATGATCAGTGCTACACCCAGCACGCTCAAGTTTATCAGCGAAATGATCGTTGCTTGTTAATTTTATTCTAGAGGAGTTCCTCTTTTTTTAATTGCACAATCATTCCACCAGTGAAATTTGCAGTGACACCTGTACATGCCCCAGTTTTTCTCAGGTGTGTAGCATCCTTAGTTGATGGCTCATCTTTGTATCCATCAAAAACTATAGCACACCTCCCACATCTCTGTGTTACATATCTGACATATAGGAGACACACACTGTCATATGTCGAAACCCTGGGCCATGGAATACGATGGAGCAAAGCCACACCATCCAGTATAGACTGAACATTTTCACTCGGGTGCCGTTGTACTTCTTTTACAGCTTACCATAAAGCATCAGTAAGAACTGCCTTATTTGCCTGCAGAGGAAGTGAAACAGATTCAAAAAGAGAAGGGGGTGACAACAAAGTTCATATTTGAAGAGTGAAGGTAGATCTTTACCACGTTCTCCAATAGCTACCAGTCTCTGGAATATCAGCTTAATCTACCTTAACCGGTTCACCCTTAACCTTGACAGTTGATCTTGATCCTAGTGTCACTGATTGATCAGCTTTAGTCTGGGAGCCAAGTTTCAAAAAGCTGCTAGTTTTTGAGTTCGCTTGACCCAAAAAGTGGCAAAGGTCTGATAAATGTGCATATGACAGGAAAATATCCCTGGAACATTAATAGGGTGGGTGTAGAAGTTGATCGTGGCAGCAAAGTTTTTAAAATTAGGGATGTTCAAGGGTACCCTCGAGCCACAGAAACTGTACATTTTCAACCCCAGGTTATTAAAAACTCAAACCACAATTGCTATAAACAAGTTTTAAATCACTGTCGTCCATATTTCTCTTTTATTAAAGATAAGATGACAAATTATTAGAGTTTCAATATTTTTCACAAAACATAAATCTATCTTTAGAGCGCTGGAAGGCAATATTAAAAAAACAATTAACACAGCTCGTAGAATGTAATTTTGTCGTTTCCTGTACATTTTTTTGATATGATTATGCTAATGTATGTTGACTTCATTTGGTACATAGGCCATCTGATAATACTATATCAAATTAGAAAAATTCTACCTTGTTGTTTGAAGGACTTATGAGGTCAAAAGAGCGGATTGGGTACTCACAAGCTACATTTTTTCGACCCCTGTAATAACATAGTCATCATTATTATGTGTATAAACAATTTTAATACCACTCTGGCCACATTTTGTCATCGGATATATTCAGGATGAAACAGATGTGAGGTTTAGTTTTTTCATTAAATGTAAACCCACCCTTAGGGCACTGAAAGTCAATATACAGATCGTAGTATGTAACTTTCCGTTTTATGTACATTTGACATGCTAATGTCTGCTGACCAAATTTGATAAATCTGTCATCTGGTACCACTATGTCAAAAATTTAAAAATCACACCTTGTTGCATTAATGACTTATGAGGTCAAAAGTCCGAATGGGGTACTCTCACTAGTTACATTTTGTCGACCCCCTGTAATACCAAAATTGTCATTCTTATAGTCATAAACAGCTTTATTTCCACTCTTGCCACATTTTGTCATTAAATATACTCTGGACGAAACATATCTGAAGTTTAGATTTTTTTCAGAAAACGTAGACCCACCCTTAGAGCGCTGAAAGTCAATATAAAAAAATAAATAAACACAGTTAGTAGCATGTCTAAATTTACTGTACATTTGCATGCCTAAAAGCATGCTAATGTCTGCTGACCTCATATGATAAATCTGCCATCTGGTACAACTATGTCAAATTTATAAAAAACCTACCATGCTGCATTAAACACTTATGAGATCAAAAGTCCGGATGGGGTATTCTTAGTTATATTTTTTCGACCACTTTGTATTAACAAAATCTTATTGTTTATAATAATAAACAGTTTTAATACCACTGTTGCTACATTGTGTCATTGAATACATTCCAAACGAAACATATATACAGTTTTGATATTTTGACAAAATAAATCGAACCTTAGAGGTCAACAGTTGCTGGGTTTTTAAATATTTTCACTGTTCACCAAGACCTAACATTTAAGACTTTTATTTGAACTAGTCCTATGATAATTTCTCTAGTGATAAAATAGGAACTAGACGATTTTGAAGACATAATTATATATATGTTTTAGTTTAATATACCCACAGGTAAAATATATTAAAGTTAATTTGTATTTTTAGCCAATTTGTAAATAATAAATCAAATTTCAACAACACCTAGAAGCATATCTGGTGCAGCCATAATTGTGTTTGTCACAATGCCATCAGCCATGTAGCTTCCTTTCTCAGAAAAGTGTTCACATGATCCTTTTTTCTCAGACAATGCAAAGACAAATTGATAAACCACCTTTTTAAATCACCAATATCACCCCAAGATTCAGTAGTGCCTGGAATTGTTCAACATCTTGGATTAGTATCTGAGGTGGCATCAAGCAAAATTTG